>JBBYHQ010311370.1:0-17204 GCA_038382645.1 Spergularia azorica | reverse complement strand
CTCTGGCTAAATTGACAGAAGCGGATCTGAAATTTCTTTTTGTCACTTGATTTAGATGGAAGTCAGGATAACCATTTTAGTATAGGAAGAATCATCATAGTATAGGAAGCTTTTTTTGTAAGACCACATGTCGATGAACATTGCCCCCTCAGGAAGGAATGAACACAGGAAGAAGTATCCTGATCTACTCCTGGCGGCTTTTTGTAAGTATATCATATCTGAACAATTAAGCATAATTGTTAATCTAATGGTCATTGCAAGTTAATCGTATCAACAATTAGTGCAAACTCGCGTACATTTCTACACTATTGTATTGTGTTTCTTGTTGCGAGCTGGATAATACAGGGTGCTGATAAATTCAACTGTGAAGTGCACTATTGTGGATGTCGATCACCTGATTAGTTTTGAACTTTGATCGGACATCCAGTTGCAGTCTGTTGCAGATGAGTTCTTAAGCAGAGTTGTAATGTTCCCGGGATGTGCGGCAATGCTGTACATTATCATCTGCAATCTACCAAAGCTTAGGCAATTCACGCTGGATGTCACACGATATTGTGGTGAGATGAGTGGGGCGCAGAGCTATGAACATATGCTGCAATCGGTGCCAGTATTCCACGGACTGCTAACTCATTCGATATGTATTCGACTACAGATCTGAGAGCCTTTACAGTAATGTTAAGCATACATAACTGCATAATTTTAAGCGTATCTATCAGATATCAGCCAAGTTTGGGATGCCTTTGGCTCAAGCAGCATTCTTTTTTTTTTTTCAGTCGCGAATGGATGGTGCCCAACTGCCCATTACTTGGCTTGGAAGTGTAGGTTACGAATAACAGGGGAAAATGTGACTGTAAGGCCCTGTGCGATTCAACTTATTCAGCTGTGTTTTCAAATCAGATCAGATTTATTCAAATCAAATTAGCTTTATTTAAATCCAATCAAATCAGATCAGAATTATTCAAATAACAATCAATGAATCTAGTTTATTTCTAGTTATTAATTCCTCTTATTGCAGTTAATTTATCAACTAATTCAGTTCAGATCAAATCAAATCAAATCAGTTCAAATCAAATCAGATCAGAAAAATGCAGTTCAATCGCACATGGCCTAAGCTGTATGAGAATATGAGATTATGAAAAATGAACTAACACCTTTACTTGTGTAGACATGGTTAGATTTAGCGTTGCGAACCAACCATATTCATTTGCTATCGAACTTGCAAAGCATTTCCATTACATGGAAGAAAATTGTTCTGTAATATGTTACAACTCGTTGTACGAGTGATATAGAAATCAATAATTAATCAAGCACTTTAAAAGGCCGAGCTAATGTAAAACAACGAGTGCTAGGTGATGCACAAACAAGGGCATCTTTCGCTAGGCTCCACCATTTCGGGGGCACACAAGTGCATCACCAGGCATTCCTAAATGTAAAATTGCCAAAACCTTTGATATATGATCAAATATAATGCGGTATGTTGAATAAAAACTTTTGTGGGGAGAGATTAATTCCCAATAGTCTCTATATGTATTTGCTAAGTATGTTGCCGCGGTGTTGTGACAGCTATGGCAGTATATGTAATTTATGCCATGGTAGTCCGGCCTGCAGCACGGCCACAGCGAAGTGCATTGCTTGGGATTGGATATTCATCTCTCCAAGAGTGGGCAGGCGAGTAAACGCGAAGATAGAACTGCTGACCTAAGTACTGGCGCGCCCAGTTTTCTGATCTTATGTTCCACATCCCCACATTGTCCAGTGGCATATAAATTGCTGTCCATGAATTTGGATAAACCTGTTGCCATGCACATGCTGTCAGCTCAGGTCTTACACAGTTACACAGTTTATGTGAAATTATGAAGTTGTCACATAGGTCGTAAGCTGGCTTGATGAAAGTAAGTACCTGGACAGTGCTTCTTGAAACCGCGTCTCTTAGATTGTAACTCGATCTGCTATCTCCGGACCATGGTCCTCCATTCATTCTGTATGCGTTTAAGTTATGCAGAAATAAATATTCATACAAAGGTCTATATAGAATGATGTAAATAACAAAGTTGTGATGAGTGGATGAAGAAAGAGTTTTTACCCGACTACAAAGAAAAGGTGACCATCAATGTGCCAAGATTGGACGGTGTCTTCAGAGTTTTCAAACACGACTTCAACAAAAGCACGAAAATCAGCAGCCATTACAGAAGTCTGGAGATAAGCACCACCTCCTGTAGGACTGTCTGTGATACTTCCAAGGTTGAAAACTCCGGATATGTTGAAGAAGTCAGCAAGCTTCAAGGGTGTATCTGCCGGAATGTAGGAAACACTGTTTACAGCGTACCTCTGCTTCCCGTCAATCATTGGAGCAGAATTCGATAGCCTGATGGTACGTGTGCTATTGACCATCCCATAATGATAGGAACCCTGAGGGTTAGGTCTTGGTCCACTGGCTGTCAGATTCTGTCTGTTTTGATTTACAAAGAATACCATCATAGTAAGTTTATGATAATCAAGTCTATAGAACAGACAGGCATGCTCTTGGAAAGATAATTCAGAAGTATAGGGAATTTACCTGATAGATCTTGCTTGGTTGATGGACCAATCAATCTCAGTTGTCGGTCCACCAGGGGGAGCGCCTGAAACACTGGCTGCTGAGTTACTATAGTGCAGAATGGAGGTTGTGGTAAGTACTTGGGATGTGAAACGAGTCGAAACAACAATGTAGTAATCCTGTGGAGCCTGATTTGCTGTAACCAGTACTGAGTAGGATTGTCCCAAATGAACATCAAGGGAAGAATAGGTATTCTGCAGAGTGTGGACTCCTTCTGTCTCCACCAAAAGTAAGTCATGCCCTTGTATCCTGAAATTGATCGATGTTGCTACCCCGACATTTGAAATCCTGAACCTGTAAGTGTTACCTGAAACCAAACAATCAACAAACCAACTAACAGAAGGAAAACAGAAGATTATTACAATGAAATTACGTTCTGCTTCCAACGAATTAGTACCTTGATCAACTGTAAATGTGAATCCATTTTCTCCATGGCCGTTGATAAGAAGTTCATCAGGGAAAGGTAAGCTGTTTCCGCTATCCAGTGTCGCTTTTAAATCCTACATTATTGAAAAACAAGAATGAATGAATTAAACATTCTGAGCTCTTTTTCTATTCTCTGAGTAGAAATCAACGAAACCTGAAGTTTCTTACTTACTGTGTGATTCATTTTAAACCAGTCTCCAGCTAGAATGGTGAAATCTCCAGCAGGGGGTGGAAATGGTACAGGTATCATGGGTCGACTATCAACTTTGATGCCACCATAACCACCTGTGGCCCTGTGGAATGCCAGAGACGGAAAGTAAAAGTAGCTACCGATTTGATCTTTCACTTGAAGGACATATGTGAAGTTCTGACCAGGAGGAATGGGGCAGTTGGTTCCAGATACACCATCTTGCCAAGAATTTCTCCTCTGCTGTATGCCATTCCTGCTCATCACATGAAGAAAGAGTCATAAACATCTTCCAGATCATACTTATTCTCACTGAAGATTATAAGAGCTTCTCCTAGAAGCCAAAGGTATGAAGAACAATTAGCTACATTGTTAACACACCAATGTCTAAGTGAAAGATAAAGTCAGTCCCTTTTGATTTCACTCTTCTATGCAGAGCTCAGTCCAATCACATTTTAGTGTTCTACTTCATGCATAACTCCTACTAATTAGGCAACTTATACAATAATTACACCATCCGTTTGTTCAAACCAAATGTAAATAACGGAGGGAATACCGAATTTGTAAAATACTCTTTCATTTAACATATAGTTTCTCAATGTATTGCATTCTGAAGTAGTTTCCATAGTCCATTTACATATATGATCAGGATGTAATCCATAGACATTCATATATCATTACTAGGAACATACACACTAGTAGTTCTACACTTCTACTCGATATTCCCAACCCTCTCAACCACAATGTCTGAACTAATGGTCGAGACCTGGTAAAGAGTCCACTTGACATAAGAGCGGACTCCCACCTCAAAATCGGAGAGCTTTCTACTCTAATGGTCGAGGTTCCGCCAATGGTTTTATGTCAACACTGACACTAACTCACTAAGGGTTTCAGAAATGATATCAAGTCCATGTGAATATAGTCAAGCAATGTAGGCGTGGATATAGACATAGACGCATAGTGCATTAATATTAAGGTATAGTAATTGGCAGTTGGGTATCTTTCTGTCAACGTTGTCAGATCCATCAACGTTGTCAGTCGGTTCATTAATAAGAAAGCCAACTTGTGTCTTAAAACCCTCTTTACTATTGACAATGTATGGCGCCAAACTATGCTTCATAAGTTCAACTTAGCTTCATCAATACAACAAAATGTTTGCAATTTCCCAAAGTACAACCTGTCTTTTAACATTTTTTGGATTCTATGTGAGGTCATATGGTTTTTGGAACAAAATTATCATATGACCTTTCCGGATATAAAAAAGACGGACATCGATTAACATTAACGATCGACTAGATTGATAGAATAACGTCTCTATACCACAAGGTTAAAAACTCGCTTAGTCTTAGATAAAGACATAACATATCGTATTGTTTTTGACTGAATTAGGCAAACACACCAAAGTTGACTAATTTTGACCTAAAAAAAACAACAGTAAAAAGAAAACCCACCTAGAAGTAAGTAAAAGAAAAACAACAGTAAAAAGAAAAATCACATAGAAGTAAGTAAATATTTACCAGGTAATGAGGAAGGGCTCATCCAGGGCATTAAAAACATTAACAACCAAATTATCATTTGTTACTGCTTCAATTGGAGGTCCTGGAAATTGCCCATTTATCAAAATCCCCTGCAAAATTTCCCAATAATTAATTTAATGTTCTTAAAAAAAATCTAATTAAACCATCTATATCCAATTCTTATCTCTAATCTAATACAATGCAGAGTATCCTAACAAACCCAAAATTCATTTTATTAGAATATCTATTTTCAATATCCGGTTTAATCCGAATTCAACTCGTAAAAATCACGTAGAACGACAAAACTCGACTCTCCTATAACTTTTGTTATGACACTCTTTACGAAAACAACAATTTATCACACGATAACACCTTAACATTACTCGAAACAAGAGTAGGTAACAATGTAGGATTAACATACCTGTTGTTTGACACCAAGAGGGTAAATATCACCATACGTAACATTCCATGTAAAAAATCTGTAAGGACTCTCACCCTTGCTGCTTCCAACAAACATCATCATCAACACCACCAAAATGTAACACACACTCTTCTTCATTTCCCCCATTATTTTTCTCGAAACAACGACCAGCAGGGGCGAAGTTAGGATTTGACACTCAGTCGATATGGGCACTTTTAAAGAATTAGACAAGTTTGTGGGAATGGGTTTTGCATAAACTTCAATGTTAAGTAAGTGACAGATGACAGATCTATATATATAAAAATAAAGGGAGAGTATAGTGTATGATTAAGTTTTACATGTAGAAAAAGAGAGGAAACAGGGAGACATACGCTCTACTTTATCTTTTTTTGTTTTCTTTGTTCTTTTTCAGAATTATTTTGTATTATTTCTTAGATTTGAAAAGGAAGAAAATCAAATGAAATGGAAAGAAATATTGAAATGATGGAGGTGAAAATGATAGTAGTCGGTGGGAAATTATGAATGAAAAGAAGGGGGGAAGTTTTTTGGGGTTAATAAATACGATTTACGTGATGTGATGATGCATTCAGTATGTAGCACTGTAGCAGCATACAATGCAACAATCTTCACTCTCACTCTTCTTTTTTTCTCAATCTGTGGACAAAATGGGCTTTTATATGGGGATGTATAGAATGGAACGCGCATGAGCTGAGCTGTATTCTACGCGGTTGTATGGAACGCGCTTGAGCTGAGCCTTAACATAGGATTCTTGAAAGTTCTGATTTGGTTCGAGTATGGGTGGTAACTGAATAGGTTTTGGTTCGAATCGCAACAGCCAACAGGGTTAGTCTCGGGTCCGTTGAACTACGTCGGTTTTTGTGGATAGATCAAGTCCTTTACGTTTCATGTCGTAACAGGGTTTTTCTCGGGTGTGTTCAACTACGCCGGTCTCTATTGATTTCTTTTTGGGTCGGGGTGTTGTTAGGTTTTACTCGAGTTAGATTGAATTTAGGTTGAGTCACGAATCGGGTAGTTCTGGAGTGTAACCTTGTCGATTACTATTGAGTCGTTTTGGCTTTGATTAGCTATAAACGGATTGTTAAGGGCCTGCTTAGTATCGTTTTCTGTTTTCAGCTTTGTATTTTTTGTTTTTTGAAAATCAAAGCTCGTTTTTGAAAACAAGAAAAAGTGGTTTTCAGTTTTTAGTTTTTAGTTTTCATTTTATATATGACTATTATAGAATCAAATAATTTAAATTTACTTTTGTAATTTATTTAACTAAAATTTTTACACAAAAAAACCAAAAACTGAAAACAACCATGATACCGAACGGGCCCTAAATAGTTGTGAATTAATCAAGTTATTTACATTTTTATAGGATTTGGTAAGACATTAGTCGGGCTGAATTGAGTCGTGGTGCAACTTGGCTGGGTCGGGTTAAGTTCGGGTTGAAATCAACCTATTTCACATTAGGTCACATCTAGTTGATCTTATCGATTACTTACGAGTCACACCGAGTAGGGTCCGAATTGGTTATTGTAAATTTAGCATTTGTCATATATCGGAGTCAATTTGATAGACAAACATTTAAATGGGACCCCTTTTTAATGTGAAAACGGACCGTTGAAAGCTGGTCAAACCGATGTCAACAACAACATTATCTAACTTTTGTTGCTTAAAAACTACATTCGATATTGTTTTACAAAAAATCATTTCAAACTGTATGGTTTGACAAAGAATATCATAAGTGTTTCTCGATTAGAAGATACTACTGTAATAACTCATATTTGTGCTATGAGTATGACTATGAGTGATAGTAGTAGTAGTGGAGAAGATCAAACAACAAAAAAAGGACAAAGAAGAGATGTTGTCAAAGATAAGAAGTATGTAGCACTTTGACATTACTAGCTAAAATTGAGGAGTTGCACAAGTTCTCTGAGTGTCCTAGAGGGAATTCAGGATTTGGTTTGTTCTTTTGTGTGGAAGATGTTTCTATAAATAGGCACTTCTCGTATGCTTTCTTCGACGCATCGCACTTGACGAGTGTTAAAGAGTGAGTTTAACTGAAGTGCTTCAGACCATAAGCACACCACATATAAAGTGAGTTCCGAGTGTTATAAGACTTCGTAAAGATAATTTACGAAATAAGTAGTTGTTACGTACGTGCGAAACGTGACATCCTATTAGCGAGGCTCTGTCGAAATAGTCATCGTCACTTAACGTAACCAAGGTATAACTCTTAAACTGTTATAGAATCATTATCGCTAGACAACGCCGTTAATATTTTCGTACACGTTTTCGATAATTGATCTTGTGGCGAATAGTTATTACGGTGCAAGTAACTCGGCGGAATTACCCCAATTTGTGAACGTCACCGTATTGATAACTAACCCAAGGTTAAATGTTAATATGTTAGTGGTAAATAGTAACTCCAGGATTAAGAAGTAACTCGGCGGAATTACCCCAGTGGTGAAAATAATTTTAAAATGAATAATTTCCGCTAAAGGACGATAAATAGCAAATTAACAATATGACTAGATAATCATCACTTTTAGAGTTCGGACGTCGTTGGACCCTTGGACAGTAAATTAGCAGACCAATCTACTATATAGTTGGAATAATAAAGTAATCTCAAAAAAATAATAACTTATGCGATTTTCATTACCTAGAGCAAGCGAACGCGTAGCAGTAACCTCACGGACCACGGCAATTCAGGAATTAGGTAAGGGACTTTCTTCTGATTTAGCTTATATTATTATTTTTCGTATACTCTATAAATGCCTATTTTTGAAAGAGGATCAAGTATTGTGAATTCTGATTATTTTCTAAACAGCTTTTGAATTGTGGGTTATTTAATGTTATGGCTAACTGTGAACTGAGGATATCCGTCTGACCCAGCCATGGGATTAAACTGGCACTGACTGAGAACTTCTGAACTAACCAGAACTATTACTACCCTCTATTGAGAATTATTGTATTATGATTATTATTATTATTATTATTATTATTATTATCTGTCTTACTGTTTTAGCACTTGCTTGAATCGGTTAAATTAGAGATTGTCTTTTACTGAGCTGTTGAGCTCACTCTTTCAATAATAAACTATTTTCAGGTGACCGTCACTAGCTTGGAATGGGAAATTGAGTGAGATACCCGTACCAGTTTAACCTTGTAATTCTGCTAGATGGCGATTATAGATGTCCGTATTTTAATTGTCGGATGTACAATACTTTGTAGTATTTGTTTTGGACCATCGACAATAGATGAATAAGAAAGACTTAGCCTACTTTTGTGGGTAGCCGTATGTTATGTTCCAATATTCGTTTTGGGGCGTGACAACTACTGCGATAAAAAAATTATTTACATATAGGAATCGATTTAGCACCGTAAAATGAATTTGATATTCTATCATGTTAACTAAGGATGAAAGTCTTGACGCTACCCTTGAATAGCTATCCACCCTAAAATTAAATGGATAGGATATGGATGATTAATCCAAATTAATTTGAGGTAGAATTATCCATACCCTCCGGATATCCTATCCTAAATTCATTTAAGAAAAAGCACTTTAAAGCACATTTTTGATTTTTTTTTTTTGTTTTTTTGAAAGCAAGCACATTTTTTATTTAATTCAAGAATATTTTGTTAGTTCATTTTCCATTATGTTAAATGATTGTTATTTAAACTTAGATTATCGGTTTGTATGTTGAGAACGGTGGTATATACTATATCCTTGTCGGAATACTGTAAACAAGATAAATTCCATATTCTTTTCAAACATTGAGTTGTTGATACACACATTGAAATTTAAAACATCAAAATGAAATTTGGGATGCTCTTTTGTGGATATAAGGTTGAGTTAAGTTTTACACAAACTATCCATAAATTATGATGGTTTTGTGAGCTTCTCGCTATAACATTTTGGTGAAACATGCCCAACATTAACAATTAGAACATGCATATTAAGAAGGTTTTCTTAAGTTTGAGTACAAAAGAGATATTGCACCCGTGGTGGTACCATATTCATATTACGTTCTATTATGGAATTATGGGTAGGTAACTCGCGTCAAATGCACTATGAATTGTTCTCACCATCACTTATTTTTGGACCACCTCATACAATCAAATGTAAGTCTCCTATAAGACCGTCTCACCATAACTTATAAAAGAAACCAAAATACTATTAAACATATACAATATATACACAAAAAGACTATTTATAACCCGAACTGAATCCAACTGAATCGAACTAAAGTATTAAAGAGTGGTTTAGTATTAGGATTTGAGAATTGAAATGACTAAAACATTGATTACTACTACTACTTCCCCTATCAAGCCCCTATGCACCACCACACTTACAGAAAGTGCTCCTAACATAAATAGTCCCACACTTGCACTCACCCCTTTCCAATTAAAAAAAAAAAAAAAAAAACCCAATTCAACTCATCAACTTGTCAACTCTTGAATGAATCTCTAATTCAACCCAAACTCCCTCAAAACACACCCAAATTTCACATAACAAACTTCTCAATTACACCTCCCACAATCAAATTACTACAAAAGTTGCCCTCTTTTTTTAATTTTGGGAGAATTTATAGGATTAATTAAAACCCTAAAAAATTTTTTAAAAAAATTGGGTTTTTATTGAGATGAGATGATCATATAATAGTAATAAAGCCCTTTATTTTGATCGAAGAAGAAAGATGATGAACACCGTTAATAATGGGATGATGTCACCGTCGGCGCCGTCGTCATCTGCCACCACAACTGGTGGCGCCGCCGCCGGAAATAGTCAATCTTCAACTTCACTCAAGACTTATTTCAAAACCCCAGAAGGTCGTTATAAGCTTCAGTATGAAAAGTCTCATCCTTCTGGTCTTCTTCATTATTCTCATGGCAAAACTGTCTCTCAGGTGATTTTTTGCGAAATACCCATTTGTTAAATGTTGCGTAATCGTTAAGCTTCTTTCGATATAGGGGTAAGACTTGCGTACATCCGAACCCGAGTGCCTTTGTGGCACTGGGGGTAATAACTAATATTGTTATTGTTATTGTTGTTGTTGTTAGATTTTTAATTGTGTTTTTTTGAAGTTTTTTTTTGCTGGTTAATTTTGCATCTGGATCGTTAGTTATAAATAGCATTTAATTTAATTGTGTGGATATTATAGGAAAGAAAGATGAGGGGACTGTTAATGCTGTTTTTTTTTGGGTTTAACAGAAAACCCAATTTGTAAAAATTGTGGGTTTGTGGTATTGTATGTATTTTGGGTATTACCATTGACCTAATTGGCAAGTTTGATTATCGGATTGCGTTGGAAGGCGAATAGAATCGGGATTTTGGAGGTGGGACTGTTGTAATATAGGTTAAGACCATAGTTTGAAGGTTGCGATAGGTGGTTAAGATGAAGTTTATGGTTCTTGAGTGAAAATAGCCAATCTTCTTTGTTCTTTGTGGGCGGACCAAAAAGCTGTGAATTTGGTGTCTGCTCCACTGAGCACGGGCAGGAGGGTTATGCATAAGTTAGGTGAAAGTTGTAAAAAAGGCGATGAACAAACTGGTTTGTGACACTCAGACTTCTTATTCGTTTACTGCACAACACTAACCAGCGAGGCTCAGTTCGAGTGATGAAACTTCTGTTATTTGAACCTACTTCTGTTAAAAATTTAATTACTCTTTTTAGAATCTTGGGAGAGGCTATGGTTTCCACATTACATAACCGGGGCCTTAATTTCCTGAGATTTCAATAAGGTGTCTGAGGATCTTGTTCCTCAACCCCTTCTTGTCAGAACATCGCACATGAAATGAAACTGAACCGTTTGTTCTCAGGTGACCGTCGCTCATCTCAAGGACAAACCAACTCAAAGCACGCAAGCGTCTACTTCAGGTGCAGGTGTTGCCAGTGGGGTGAGGTCAGCAGCTGCCAGAATTTTAGGTGCTGGTAATGGTAGGGCACTTAGCTTTGTTGGAGGAAACGGAGGTAGTAAATATAACAGTGGTACTGCTAGAATTGGATCTATCGGAACGTCAAGTACGAGTAATACAAATAGCAATCTTAGCTTCGACGGCAAGGGGACTTACTTGGTGTTCAATGTTGGGGATACAATTTTTATAAGTGATTTGAATTCTCAGGATAAGGTATTAAATGCTTCGATTATCTATTCAAATTGAGCCGTTGTTCAGTTTGCGGTTTATTTATTTGTGCACTTCTGTCTGCAGGATCCAATTAAATCAATTCATTTTAGTAACTCGAACCCTATTTGCCATGCGTTTGATCCAGATGCCAAGGATGGCCATGATTTGCTTATTGGATTAAATTCAGGAGATGGTAATTACTATTCTTCGCCACAGGTCTTTGTACAACTTTTTGAAAGCATAGGGTGTTTATTTTTGTTTCGCCGTGTTTGTTTTGTAGTATATTCAGTGTCTCTGAGGCAGCAGCTACAAGATATGGGGAAAAAGCTTGTTGGGGCGCACCATTATAATAAAGATGGTGCCATCAACAACAGGTATCAACTTGTGGATCTAATTTATGCTTGAAAATGTTTGCTGGCAGTATTATTTTGTGCTCTTAGAGTGATTTTAGAGATAATATGTTGCTTTAGCTGTATGGACAAAATCTTGTCGCGGCTAAGTTTGATAGCCAACCTATATTCTTGCGTATCAACATATGCATGGTTGACCCTAGTGGCCTAGTTCTGTATTTTTTTTTATTGTGATGAATGAACTGCTAAATGAAGATTGAAGGTTCTTTTTCAAACTTTTTATGGTGAATCTCTTTAGTCGATTTCCTTTAGTTTATATCTTATACATCTCTCCATTAATATGTAGTTTTTGACCTTTTAGAAGATCTTAAAACGTAGGGGGGTTTAAAGTAATGAATCTTTGCTGTCCTTGTGTCCCAGAATGGCTTCTCTTTTTTTTCTTTTTTTCTCTGCCACGCTTCTCTGTGCTCCTAGAGTGTTTTGAAGTAGTTTTTGGAACTCATTTGATGTGAATAACCGCGGGGTTACAAAATGCTTGTTTATACCTTCCAAATAAAAGTAGGCAATTTGCACCACTATCTATCTATCGTCACTAGTGATTGAAGGGCTAAGCTTAAATTTTAAGGTTAATACTAAGGAAAGAGTGAAACATAATTCCTTCAACTGAAAAGCCTTGGTAAATCTCCTACAGCTTTGCCAGATATGATTAATGTGGAAAGTAAATCCAACTTCTAAAGATGCTACAAGAGTTCAGTCATATTTTGTCTTTCCGTCTATGAACAGTTAATAATATGACATATATGGAGCTTCAGTCTCTCAGATAAGGACGATGCTTGATCTGACAAGTCGTGACTTCTGTTGGAAAATTGATTTTTTCCTTTTAAAAGGTATTGTGGGGATCAGTGACGATAAAAATACATTACAGAATTAGAGGTCTGTGGTGGGGAGGACACCCTCTCTTCTCCACCATTCTTCCTAAATTTTCGTGGCTGCTTTGGATCATTACCTTATTATTCCTGGTGGGTCCTTAACTAGTTCCTGGTTGCAAATTTAGGTGCCTAGCTAAGACTTTCCCTGCCATTTCCTTACATTCTCCATCATTGGTGGCTCATGCTTTCTTTACTTATTTATTTTTTGTCAGGTTTTGGTCAGTAATGTGTATTCCTTCTCTTATTTTGCCTTCTGTAAATTTTGAAAAGAAGCCCATGTGCAGTCCTAATAACCATGCCCAAACTGAATTGCAAGAAATAGGTAGGAAGGAGGGAGTATAAAAGTCATTCTGTTTGCCTTCCTATCTTTATGAGTGCTAAAACTTACGAAGCCACCAAAGAATTGGTCTACAAATTGAAGTGAAATGACTCAATTGAGGGACAACATGGAGCGAAAATGTGGGAAAGGACTAAAATTTCGAAGTAGGTGAATTGAGGGTCAACCATGGAACTTAAGGGTGGAAAAAACAGAAATGGGGCACTAAACTGAGGGACTCCATAGATTGTAGCCATGACTCTTGGAATTATTTGGTTACTCCCGTTTGCTTTAGATCTAAAGCTCTCTCCTTTTTACTTGTCTTAAGTCAGTGGTTATGACTTACGAGAGTCTTATTAAAAATTACTTGTCTTGCAGTCGTTGTGCCAGTGTTGCATGGGTGCCAAAAGGTGATGGAACCTTTGTCGTAGCTCATGCAGATGGAAATATGTATGTATATGAGAAGGTATAACCAGCTTCTTGCTAGAGTACGGGCAATTCAATTCTCAATTTATAGTTGGCAGAGAACTGATTTTTATGTTATTTTTATTTTTATTTTTTGATATTCACCCTAGAGCAAAGATGGTGTTGCTGACTCTACTTTCCCTGCCCCCAAGGATCAAACTCAGTTCTCTGTAGCCCATGCTCGAACGAATAAGGTACTGTGATTAGTTTTATAGGATGGAGATACTTATTTGTTTTGAGTAAGTAATCCATTTACCTGCCATACTGGTGTTCTTTTTAAAGATATGGCTCAGAGGTTTGGCTCGTCGTCTTAGTGTTTCGCACACATCTCTTGGTTTTGCTTCCATGTACCAGTTAATAAGTTTAAATGTTCTTATGTTTGGTATTTCAAGCAATTGTTGGTGTATGGATTGTGACATGGTATTACTTGTTTCTTGTATTTGGCTGTTTGGTAACCATTTTGAAGTAATTGAGTGTTGATCCAAAATATCTGAGAAATAGTCTGCTATTTTCTTACTTCATTTTCTGAAATTCATGAGCAGAGCAATCCAACTGCCAGATGGCACATATGTCAAGGATCAATCAATTGCGTCACTTTTTCGAATGATGGTGTTTACATGGCCACCGTTGGAAGAGATGGTATTTCTTAATACTTTTGGTTGTGAAAAATTATTGGAAATTTGTTGTTTTGTGCTAGCTGTATCATTTCAGCATAATCAATGAATATTTGGCTGTTAATTGCAGGATATCTACGAGTCTATGACTACAAGAAAGAACAACTTATCTGTGGTGGAAAAAGCTATTACGGGGCACTACTTTGTTGTGCATGGAGGTAGTGGTTTATTTCATTTTTAGTATCTTTGATTCGATATCGTACTTAATTTGCTATTCATTACCTGTGTGAGTTCTGTATTCCGTGACTGTTGGACATACGCATTTCTTTATTTAAGGGAATGATAGTTGGTGTTTGGGCAGTCAGATCTGCCATTGATATTTCTCTATTGTTGCACATTGTCTTGGGCTCTGTTTATTTCATTTTCTCTGCTGTGACTGCTGATATGTCTCTAGGCTCTAGCGCATACAGTCAATGGTGCAACCAACATTACTTATTGTAATAAATTTGTCTTTCATTTAGCAAGTTGAGATATGTCAGCCCAATTTTTGGGTGTTTTGGAACTATGTAGTTGACAGTGAAGCAATTGGTTAACAGTGGGGATAGCAAGTACATTTTGACTGGCGGTGAAGACGATCTGGTTCAAGTTTGGAGTATGGAAGATCGGAAAGTTGTAGCTTGGGGCGAGGGACATAATTCTTGGGTACGTTTTACATTATGTGGTAATTATGTTGAGTATTGATACCATTGGCCTAATATTCCCATCATTTTTATTGAATGTCCGCAAAATTTGCAGGTTAGTGGAGTAGCATTCGATCCTTTCTGGTCGCCCCCCAATTCCGATGACACTGGAGAGAATGTAGTGTATCGTTTTGGCTCCGTTGGTCAGGTGGGCTAAATTTATTGTACTTTTAAGTTTTAAGCCAATAGCGTAGGTTGTAAATTAATAAAAATGTTGACCTGTTGGAAACTTTGTTGCATCTAGTGAAGGTAACGTAACATTATGAAATGTTATCATGCAACAACTTCTGGGGTGAACTTCTTAATTTTTCTTTTTTATCTTCTGTTCAAGAAAAAATGTGCTTTGTTGCCGTCTAGCCTGTGTGGAGATAGGATTGGTGGCACTTATTTGTCTTCTCTTTACACTTCTCTTATACGTCTATAGTAAGCAGTAGTATTTCATTATTATCTGAAAAACTAGAACTTAGTGTCAGGATTATATAGATAATCAGGTCTGGCTCTCAGACTTGTGTATGCTGACACCAGGATGACATTTTGTCGATTCTGAGTTACTGGCTACAATTTGTATAGGGTTACATTTGATGAAACTACCACTGCAAAGCCCTGAACCTGAATTAGTGAATTTAGGTATTTAGCAAGTCTGTCCATTCTGTATGCATTTTCGGTGACCATATAACAGTGATGAATGGAGATCAATTGGCTTCCTCAATCCTGATAGAGCATACATATTTGGACTGTTTAGGGTCCAATTGCTATTATGTGGAACTTATCTGCCCCATTACCCTTCCTCCATCCCCTCTACGCGTGGGTGGGTGGGTGGGTTGGGAGCCGGGGGAAGGGGAGAGAGGTGGATGGGAAAGGTGTGGCCGTGTGGGTCACCGAGACTGATGTCTTCTTTTGTAAAAATCAAGTACCATGAGAAAGGCCGGAGTGCTCTCACTGGGTACTGTGCTTTTCAAAGACTAGCGACTAAGATGCGCTCCTTTTAAAAAGTGCAGCAGATATAACCACTCAAAATTTTGGCATCATTCATATTCTTTTGCTGCTGACTTTATAGTCTTTCTCTTTGGGGTTTGAATGTGTCTGATTCTCATTTGTAGCCCTCGAACTATATGCTGAAACTTTATCATTGAAGGTGATATATTACCAAGATAAAAACTATGAACAGATATAATAGCACTTGGTGGCGCATTGAAATGATTCTCTCTGATGTCAGAGTTGACCTCATCCACTGTAGTCGTGTTATTTTAGCTCATTCTTATCAGGATATAGATTAGGTGGCAGACTGCTAGATTTGACCTTAGCACTGTAATCAAGCTATTTTCGCTCGTTATCGGGAGATAGATAGGGTGACAGATCTTTAGGCTGATTTGGGTCATCTCCTTCTGCCAACACCTACTTTATTGATGGCCTTTTCCATCATTTGTTTAATGTCTTTCTAAGAAAAGACTCTTTAGGATGAAGTTTTGTCAGTCTGCTTGATTTGTCTTTCATTCAAAGAGTAAATAAAGTAATTCCTTAGTGTCCCAAATAGAAAGATCAAGCAATGGTTTGTGAATTATCAAGTAACCCCCGACAGGAGTGACAGCATCCCGAAGTAGAAAGTAGAGATCAAGGAATGATTTATGAACTATTAGTGCAAAGGATATTGCCTGTTCACCTTTTCTAATCCACATCATTAGCTTTCACAATGTTTGTTAATCACGTCTTTTCATTTGTTGCTTAGGTCATGTTTGATAGAGAGCGTGTAATGTATTCACCATGACCATCCATTTAGCACAACAATAGTGGGGAAATTAGGAGGGGTAAAGTTGCAATCACCAATAAAAGATGATGGCCTCCCATTACATCAAGTCATGTAATGGTGATTGTTATGTAAACCCATGTCATTCCCATTTAGATAAACTCAAGCAATAAACTCATCCACCTTCATGCTAACATGCGCCTCATTCTCTAACCATTTCGAGCAAAAATGGTCCCATTATATTACATGGTTGATTACATGCTACCGAAAATAGCCTTAGTGTTTTCTGGCTACATGTGATCGCTGAGAATAGCTCGTACTGAGGCTATCTTGTGAGTATGAACTCCGAAGTCGATCACTCAAGGAGATTGGTATTGTTAAAACTGTTTTTTTAGAAAACAAATGCGGTTATTTGTGGTTTCTAGGTTCTTTGTCAATATCCACAATGTTTGTGGATTTCTACCAGGCATTTCTCACTTTCTGGTAATCTAACTACCCAATGAGCTTGGGAGACTCCATAAAGTTTTTCAATATTGAGTTTTGCATATTATAGATATACGGAGTATATTACTAAGGCATTGTAGCTGTAATTTGTATGTTTGGTTCTTACACTAGTTGGTCATAGGTGGTCATGTGAGTAGATTTGCTCATTATGTTGATTTGGCTTTTCTTTGGAACAGGACACTCAGCTTCTTCTCTGGGACTTGGAAATGAACGAGATTGTGGTACCTCTTCGACGAGCTCCTGGTGGATCCCCTCTTGGTGG
>JBBYHQ010311359.1:0-17209 GCA_038382645.1 Spergularia azorica | reverse complement strand
TACTCTTGTGCCTTTGTTCAAGTATGTGTTCATTGTCCTAAGAGCTGATGACAATGGAGAGGGTAAGATTCAACATTTACCTGAATTTTTGTTAAATCTTTATAGAAATTGAACCAATTATGTTGCTTAAAATATGCTGGGTATCAAGTTCGAATCCCCTTTTTATAGATGTACTATAAGCTTTTGATTTCGTAATTACTATGTTGCTCAGACACAGGTATCGGGGTATGTGTCCAAGTGTCGGACAATTTGACAATTTTCGCCTAAAATGAGTGTCTGAGTGTCCATACCCATATACGAGTGTCAAATGTTGGGCTCAAGAGTCTGAGCAACATAGCGTAATAAGGCGTTAAAAAGGAAACAATTTCTCGTTGATGGTGGAGATTTGAAGTAAGGAATAGTCATATTTTGAATGAAATGTTTCAGGTGGAACATTTGCTCTTTATTCCTTGATATGTAGACATGCCAAAGTTAGCCTTCTTCCAAATAGGCAGGCATCAGATGAAGATGTGTCTACATATAAGCTAGAGCATCCTCCAGAGGCCAAAAGCACTTCGAAGGTCAAGAAGGTGCTTGAGAAACATAAGGGTTTGCATACTGCATTGCTAATCTTGGTTCTTCTTGGTACTTGTATGGTTGTTGGTGATGGACTCCTGACTCCGGCTATCTCTGGTATATACTCTGGCTTTTTCCCATTTATTTCGCGTATTAAGGTTCAGTTTGGTTGAACAGAGGTGTTTCCTTACTGATGTTGTGTGTGATTGTTGTGTAGTGTTCACTGCTGTTTCCGGCCTTGAATCTCTGATGTCCCACGAGCATCACCAATGTAAGCTATCTACTGTCCTCCTGCAGCATTTCCTGATTTATGCATGTGGCTATCTGATTATGGACATGTAATGTGATTCTATGTAAACTGTCATGACAAATTAGGTTTGATAAAGTCGGATTAATTCTAGCCATTTGATAAGTAGTAGAGTCCATGGAGTGGTTGTTCACTTGTTTGTCATGTCACCTCCTGTCTTTTGATCCATGCTAAGGAAAATGTTGTTCCCATGCCTTAAAACAAGCAGGAAGATTATGAGACTCCGTTTTTATCCTTGATGTGAACAGAATGTAGCGGAACTTATCCTTCCAAATCTTTGCGACATTTTTTTTTTTTTTTTTTTTTTTTTTTAGGGAAGGGACAGAATAGTGAATTTGGCCTTTGTTAGATATCAGCTATCACAGCCAATATCTTAACCCGGCCCCATAGGGGACTAGCGTGGAACAAATTTCTGTTATGATTCTCAGCAATCATTATATCAACCCAACGGGCTTTAGTAATTTAGTGTGGTAATGTGTCGAATAAGCTTAACGTAACTTCAGATGCATCTTTGTTTACATTCTCTGTGGGGTGGCTGGTAGGTCCTCATGCCCTCACTGAAGAGAAGTGATGACTGCAGCATTTGCTAAAAGTATATCTGATGGGATCTCTGATCATGGAAAGTATTGTGGGAAATATTATCCACAAACTAAGTGGTCCACTGGTGAAAAGATGTTTAGTCTGCCATCCTGTGGTATGGAATACAGTATGGCATGACCTATTTCTTTCTGTAGTCTCCCCAGTTCAGAGTTAGAACAAGAACTTCAACTAAGATGAGAAGAGGGGATTACCATCTTTAATCAACAGCCAGATATAACATACCAGAGAAAAATACACGGGAAACGCGTTAGCCGTCTTCGCATCCATCTGGTGAAGCTTTAACCGGTATCAATAGCTTTCTTTAGCCAGAGCAACTCCTTGGGGTAAAACTTAAAAGAGTAAGAAAAGGTATCTAATCTTTTAGAGGACATGAGACTGGTATGGGGAGGGTCTGTCTCTATTGAACTAATTAGTGAAAAAGGAAGACTTTTCCACCATGGCACTATCCCTTAATAATGAAGGGCGAATGTTCTAAGGAAAGAACACAGTGCATTTTGCACATTGGAGAAACACAAAAGTAGGGGATGCTGATTCAACCAAGAAATATCAATATGAATATGGCTTTTTAGTTACAATCGATATGAATATGTGATTTTAAGAACTTAAGATTATGATGACCTTGTCAGCAACTTAGCACTAGAGATGTATCTCAGAGTTTACATTTTGACCAGGGAATTGTATAGTATATGAACCAAATGAGTTGCCTGCTAAAGTAATTCTTTTAATTCTGTAGTTTTCACTTGCAACAATTAAACTAAAAAACAAAATGAATCAGGAGTTACGTAAGAGTGTAAGACGAGGGAAACTCCCAACACGTCCTGGTAAGTGATACATGAACTTTGATGTTATCTAGTATGACAGGCATCAAAGAAATTCATGCACAGTTATGTTAAACCACTCACCTGTATGACTGTAGAAGTATGGGGTTTTTAACAGGAATATTAGAATTAGAATCACTGTGACTTTGATGAGTTGAAATGTATGTGTGAAGACTTAAACCCTTAGCAATGGATATCTTTATTACTTACACGATGTTGTCAGCCATCTGATTTGGACACCCAAGTCCTGTACTTTCTTAATTTTGTGGTGTTTCTGCTTCATTTTTAACCACTCTTATTATATTCTATGCCTTTCCTTCTACAGATGCTGTAATTCCTATAACGTGCGTTGTCTTAGTGTGCCTTTTTGCTCTACAACACTACGGCACACATCGTGTTGGATTCTTCTTTGCACCAGTTGTTTTGATCTGGCTTCTCTGCATTAGTGGTCTCGGACTGTATAATATCCTCCACTGGAATCCACGCGTTTATGAAGCAGTTTCACCATATTACATGTACAAGTTCTTGAAGAAGACTAGGATAAGTGGATGGATGTCTCTAGGAGGTGTCTTGCTGTGCATTACAGGTGAATGCGAAGTACAATATGTCTCAACCCTACTACTATGTGTGCCCTTTAAGAAAATAGTGAGTCTCCTTATGTTTACACAACTCTGCTCACAACTTTTGTGCTTGTAGGTTCTGAAGCAATGTTCGCTGATTTGGGTCATTTTTCTTACATGGCAATTCAGGTATGCTCTTGAGGAAATTTTTGGTCTTTGTAGTGGAAGTTCTGATGTTTATGGTATTTCTTGGAACAGGGATCCTGATTGACCTGCTTTTGCAGATTGCTTTCACTTTTTTGGTCTATCCATCACTCATACTAGCCTATATGGGTCAAGCTGCTTATTTGTCAATGCATCACCAGAATGCCAATGGAATTAGCTTTTACCTCTACGTTCCAGGTATCTCATGGTACTATCTTGATAATACTGCATATTTATCATGCACTAGTGCACTACTGCAGTATTTTTGCATAATGGACAGTCTTGTTTCGTTTGTTGCTAATTAACTATGTTGCGTTTTTGAAAATAGTGTCATTAGCTTAAGATTTCTGACAATTGATACCATGTAAAAAGTTAGCACTTAAACAGCCATAACAAAAAAAAAAAAATCGTTGAGCTAGTCGGCTTAGCTATGTAGAGTGCCCCCATAAGAAGGAAAAAAAAAGGAAATGAAAGAAAAAGGGAAAAGAAGAAGAAAGAAGCCATATAGAGTGCCATTGTATTCTTCACTAGTCTGACTAAGTTATACAGAGTATAACCTTGGAAATTTTCTTTCTGCAACTGTCATTTCTCACTTTGTTATCAAATGTCAAGCTTATATAAGGAAAAAGGAAAATTGACTCTTGGGACTCCGCAAATCCATATAAAAGGGTGAAATGGCAGTTGTCACGGTGCTGGCTTCTGTTGTTGGAAGTCGAGCAAATTTGGACATTCCCTATCGTTTAGCTAGCTAGAGTGCCTCCGTAAAAAAAAAAAAAAAAAAAAAAAAAGAACAGTGTGCCATTCTATACTTCAGTACTAACTCACGTAATGTGGGAAGTTTTCTTTCTGTGCAACTGTCTTTTCTCACTTTTCTATTGAATTCCAAGCTCATAGAAGGAGAAAAGAAATTGACTCTTGGATCTGATCAATGCAGAAAAGGTCAAATGGCCAGTCCTGGTGGTAGCGGTGCTCGCTTCTGTTGTGGGAAGTCAAGCAATTATAAGCGGGACATTCTCTATCATAAATCAGAGCCAATCTCTTGGTTGCTTCCCGAGAGTCAAAGTGGTGCATACGTCTGACAAAATTCATGGCCAGATATATATTCCTGAGATAAACTGGATATTGATGATCCTCTGTATTGCTGTTACTATTGGTTTCAGAGATACAAAACACTTGGGAAATGCGTCAGGTACTTTCAGTTTGATACTGTTAGCATTTTGTAGCATACCTCCAATAGTTCTTCTGTATGGACAGTCCTGAATTTTGTCACATACTGAAACATACATGCATATCCAAGATGAACTGAAAATTTTCTTTTGCTCACTGCAGGCTTAGCAGTAATGACGGTGATGCTGGTGACGACATGTTTGATGTCTTTGGTCATCGTTTTATGCTGGCATAAACCTCCCATCTTAGCTCTATGCTTCCTTCTGTTCTTTGGGTCTATTGAAATCCTCTACTTTTCAGCATCTCTAGTGAAATTTGCTGAGGGCGCCTGGCTTCCCATTCTGCTAGCCCTGATTCTCATGACCATCATGTTTGTGTGGCACTATGCGACTACCAAGAAGTATGAATTTGATCTCCACAACAAAGTCTCTTTAGAATGGCTCCTAGCCTTAGGCCCAAGCTTAGGGATCTCACGAGTGCCAGGAATTGGGATGGTCTTTACAGATCTCACCTTGGGAATCCCTGCCAACTTTTCTCGCTTTGTCACAAATCTCCCTGCCTTCCACCAGATACTTGTCTTTGTGTGTGTGAAGTCTGTGCCCGTTCCATATATTCCTCCGGCAGAGAGATACCTTATTGGCCGTGTGGGGCCATCAGCCCACCGTTCATACCGCTGCATCGTCCGTTATGGTTACCGGGACGTTCACCAGGATGTGGATTCCTTTGAGTCTGAGCTTGCTGCTAAGTTAGATGATTTCATCCGCTATGACTGGGCTAAAGTGCAAAAGACTGACCCATCCATTGAATATGATCAACATCAGTCTGCTGGATCAAATGAGTGTAGGTTGGCTGTAATCGGAACCATCAGATTCCCGAGAGGTCCTCCTTATGAGATTGATGAAAACCCACAACCAGCCAGTGTTTCCATTGGCCTGCCCACAGTTGAGAGTGTGACAGATATCATGGAGATGGAACCTGTGAAGCGGCGAGTCAGATTCAAGGATGAAACATCAATGTGTGATGAGAAGGAAGCTCAAATGCATCAAGAACTGGAGGATCTCTGGTCTGCTCAGCAGGCAGGAACTGCATTCATAATCGGGCACTCTCATGTCGTAGCTAAGCAAGGTTCGTCTTTCCTTAGGAGGATTGCCATCAATTTCGGGTACAATTTTCTCAGAAGGAACTGCAGGGGACCAGATGTTGCGCTCAGGGTACCGCCAGTGTCACTCCTTGAGGTTGGCATGGTCTATGTTGTTTAAGACTCCTGCTATGGTGTGTAATTAGTTTAAGGCTTCCTAGTTAATTTTGTATGAAACAACTGAGAGGCCAGGTTGCTCTTTGTGCACTGCATATATAGTGAAGCTTAAGGAATTGCTATCTGAGGATTACAGAAATTTGTACAGTTCTACATTTTGTTCAGTAATTTAAACTTCAGTCATCCATTGCAACTTTTTCTTTTTTCTTTTTTCTTTTTTCTTTTTTTCTTTCTCTTCTTATTAAGCTACAAGGCACGTAAAAAACATCCCCAAAAAGTTGAGGTTGGAAGGGCATCAAGCAGCAAGTCAGAAGTAGCCATAGACCGGCAAAATTTTATATCAATGGAACTGAGGAAATACCACATATAAACAAATCAACAACAACCAAGTTTTAGTCCCAAAATGATCCAAGGCTCGCCTCACAAGAAACGTTGGATCCACCAATGCAAAATGCGAAAACATTACGCAAGTTGATCGTTTAGACTCAAGAGGGTAAGAACTATTTGTCACAGAGGGAGTGAGTGAGTTTTGGACCCTTGCAAAACTTCTGGCACACAAGGAATTAAACTTGAAGCCTCATATATCACTAACAGGCTAAAAGCCACGTCCTGTAATTAACTACCAAACATTTTTGAGTGGTATATAGTTTGTCTAAGTATGTGGCTTTCTTTTGTCACCTGGCAACTTTAACTTAGAAAACCTAGGAATTAAAACTCAGGAAAAAGTTCCTGGACTTCAGAATTCCGAATTTCAGATACATTATATATTCGTAAATCTTGATCATTCACCCACAAGAAGAAAAAAAAGATACAGTCTTTAGTACAAACATTCGGGTTTTCTGTAGTTCTCGAGTCGAAATTAAAAAATGGGACTGAGAACATTGCCCCTGTCATCTTCTCAAAATGGGCTCCTTTCACAATCGTTAGCTCCTCATTCTACAATTACACAGAGGGTAGGAGGGAGCAGAAGATTGAGAGTAGTCTTGGCGAAAAGCGATGACAAGAATGACAAGGAGGAGCCAAAGAAGACCAAACAGTCTTTGTTTACTAGTGTTACTGATGCTCTGGACTTTGCTCAAGTCAGGTCAACTCAGGATGCTGAGCTTCTTGAGGACGCTAGAGAAGCCACACAGTCGGGCGGCCGGATGAGCAAGGAGCAGGTATTCATCTCAGGCCTTAGCTTACCTTCTGAGCTTATCTAATCCCAAAAAAAAAAAAAAAAAAAAAAAAAAAAAAAAGAGTTCAAATGTGGGAGTATGCTAAATTGCTCAACATTCAAAGTGTAACCATTACGCGTCCTTTTCATTCAGTATGGAGCTCTAAGGAGGAAAATTGGAGGAACCTACAAAGATTTCTTCAAGTCTTATGTTGAAGGTATGTACATAAGCGTCTATTTAGTGCGATTTCACTGACCAAATTCTTGTTCTTGTTTCGGTTACACTGACTTCTACTGGAACCCTTACTATGTTCTGCAGTGGATGGGCAATATGTGGAAGAAGGATGGGTGGACAAAACCTGCAAAGTGTGCAAGAAAGATACTGCAGGCGAAGCACGACAAGTCGACAAGCTAGGGAGATACGCTCATGTTGCTTGCGTTGAGAATCAGAAATCTGGAAACTTTTTCACTAGGCTCTTCTTCAGATGAACAGGAGCGCCTGCTAAGAGCTTGCTCACAGGAATTCTATAGATCATTATTTATACCACAGCAGTGTATACTTTGAATGTAATTACCTAGCCATCTATCTTAAACATGGAATTCAATGTATTGAAACTAAGCCATTTGCAGCTCTTTTTGGTAGAAATGAAAGAAGAAAGTTTGTCATGTTTGACAATTGTAAATGAACAATAATTTTACCTTGTTGAGATGAACATATCATTAGGAGGGACGGAGATTCGCGAATGAGAAACCGTAAATGGCTCTAACAAAAGTACAAGGACTAACAAGTAACAATCAGCTGCCAAGAAAACGAATTGCACCAATAACAATCCAGTGATCAGGCTTCGGTTTTGATAGATAGAAGATCAGATCACTGATGACATTAATAGGCAGGGGTTGATACTTGCTAGAAGTGAAGAGTAAACTCAACCAACAAGAACAAACAGAAACTGCGGAGGCACAAACAATTAAAGGCAGTACGCCACAGCTAAGAGTGCATCTGACATTTAAGGTTGTGCCCTTTTGAAATTCAAAGTTCAACCAAACAAGGCAAAGATAAAATGGAACATTGAGCTCATATCTAACAATAATAGTACATTACAACCTCTGATAACGAAAAGGGAACTGACGGGATCAAGGCAGAGGGATTTAAGAGGCTTCTGCGGGTTGAGTCAGTCCAGCCTTGGCCAACAACTTGTTTAAGGAATCCGGAGAGTGTACCTGGTACTTAACTTTTCCAGAAGGCAGGAGTAAAACCTCAGCAAGTTCCAGCTTCTCAGAGGTAAGACTTGTGCTGTCCATTGTCTTACTAAGGACCTTCAAGGCAAGGTCAACAGCTTCTTCCCTGGTGATGTCGTCCTTGTAGTCTTGCTTAAGCATCGATTGTGCAGCTTGATTGTTTGCTCCTATTGCAGTAGCTTTCCACCCAGCATAGTTGCCACTTGGGTCACTCATGTAAAGTTGGAAGCCGGTTTTCTTATCCCAGCCAGCAAAGAGAAATGACACACCAAAGGGGCGAAGTCCACCAAATTGTGTGTAGCCTTGTTTGGTATCGCAAAGGGACTGTACCAGCTGCTCAACAGGCATCGGCTCTTGGTAAGTGTATGAGTATCGCAGAGCCTGAACTCTAGCAGTGTTCAGGAGAATGTTAGCATCAGACATTATACCGGCCACAGCGCAGGCTACATGGTCATCAATTTTGTACATCTTCTCAGTTGAAGTGGAGGTCTGAAGGAGCTTGGAAGTGACCTTCTTCTCCCCAATCAAAACAACACCGTCCTTTGACAGAATCCCTATAGCACTCCCAGCATTACCAATGGCTTCCATGGCATACTCTACCTGGTAGAGCCGACCTTCAGGGGAGAAGATTGTTGTGCGGCTATCATACCTTCGAGACATATTTAATTACCTAGGAGAAAGTAAAACATTATGAGTTAAACCTCACGAAAACATATTCGTAAATGAGATCATTTTTTTTGAGACAGTGATCTGGCCATTATTCTTGATTCTCAACTAAGGTATATAATTACACACACTGCTCAAAACACCATCCATCCATCTAACAATAACAGCAACCCTCGATAATCTCATGAACTAAACCCTTTCACTCACACATGACCCACCCAAGGTCAAGAAATACACTGGCAAGCCATTATGCTAAAACCCGGACGTTGCCCACAGCAAGAAGACTTAATAAGCGAGACTCATAGTAAAGCAAACAATGCAGATAAAGTTTTCGACTCTCATCATGAACTAAAGCATTTGATCACAAGAGCACGAAACACAACAACGAAAGAACAAGACAGAAACACAGAACAAAGCAATTAAAATACACAACAAAAACAATCCAAATTCCAATGTCTAGATTCTCCATTCAAACTGATGTAGAGCACATCAGCATCTACAGTACGCATCTTCAATCTAATCAAGCAAAAATTCTCACCGTAAATACCAACTTTAATTGCTACATTTGCTTTGACAAATTTCGATTCACCCTAACAGCTCACGCTCGATTCCTTCTTCTCCAAGATACAAATTATAGCCCCAAACCCTCCTAGAATCCCACATATTAACCATCTAACAATAAACCCAGTTCAATTCACTGTAACAACTAACACTCGATTCCTTTTTCTCCAAGATACAAACTTTAGCCCCAAATCCTCCCAAAATCACCCAAATTAACAATCAAACCATATTTCCAGCATAAACCCAGTTCAATTCACCCCAAAATAACATCTGGGCTTACCCCCAAATCCTCCTAGATTCTTAAAAATTAACAATCGAACGATAATTCCAGCATAAGCCCAGTTCAATTCACCCCCAAAAAAATATCTACGCTTACCCTAATTCATCAATTCGAAATCCCACCACATAATAATCGAAACTTATACGAAAAAAATTGGTGGATTCAAACAATCCAAAAACCCCAAATTAAGATAATTAAACAGTTCAAATTTGCACCTTTAACTAGATCAACAGATTCAGCAAAGATTGAAAAATACAGAAGATGGGGAAACTCTAGATTAATCGTATCAAATAAATTGAAAGGGTAATTAAATAATTAATAATTGAAAAGCACACTTACAAAGAAGTAGGGAAAAAATGAGGGGGTTTCACTTTGCGAAAAGCTTCTGAGTTACGACTCGCTCACTTTCTCTCTCTTGTGTGTCTTGTGTTATGAGTGATGTTTGATTTTGCTGAATATTGTTCTATTTACAAGTCTGTTTCTTAAGGAAGAGGCTACCTTCCTTTGTGGAGTGGAATATATGGATTATCAAGAGACTTAGCCCAATGGTCCCGGATATCCGATTCAATGACCCGATTTAAAAGATCGATTCCGATGACCCGACCCAAATATCCGAATTGAATACCAGATTGACAATCCTAAACGTCCAAAAATCTGTAATCACGTGAGTTCAGATCCTGCCACAGGCAAGATCTTTGTAATCTTGGGGCTCAGGTAGCACTGACCGTTGCGTGCATATCCCACGAGTCCACGACTAACTCTCATGTGATAGCCTAGGGGTGAGTTATAGTCTATACGGGCCGGTGGGTAAGTCTGGATAATATGACTTTATGCCAAAATCTGAAATCATCCTATTCGATTAAACGAGCCGAACTTGTTTGACTCAATTGTAGTTCCGACCGAATAACATCTAATTTGAAATGGCCCAACCCAAAACAATTGACTTGTTGTAGATGTCCAATTGACCCGATAATGACCCAAATTTTTATTGGTCGCTAATTAGCAACCAATAGACATGGTAGCAAATTTGCAACCAATTTCACATTGGTTGCTACAATTGGTCGCTAATTGGCCTATTTCTTGTAGTGAATTAACAACACCACTATTTCAGTCCCTCAAATTAATACTCTTTACTGGAATTGGCGAAACTAACCGAATCTGGTTGACTAATCCTTATTGGAAATATTCCCTCTCTACCTCTAAACACGACACTTTACTTTTCGGAGGGTCTTTATTTAAAAACTCAATCTCAAAACTAAACATACTAAATAGGGTAAGTTTTCAAACAACACTACATTAATCCAAGTGAAAAACACCAATGAGGTGCTTAAGGAGTAATCTAATCTAATATATATATATATATATATATATATATATATATGTAATCCTGAATCTGCTCAATTCCCACGCTGACGCGTGACACATAATAATATTATTATATTGTAAATAAAGTTTATCAAAATAGGATATAGTAAGTAGATACTATATGGTAATATTATTCTAATAAAATAACATTATTAATCACTTGATTTATGGAAAATAGTTATTTAATATAGTAATTACTTGATTTATGACAATTTGATCATTCCCACGGCTGTTTCAAAATGGGACTTTGCCTTTTGAAATGTGACTTTTCCTCTAATTACATTACAAATATCCCACGTGTGTTCGAAATGGGATTTAGGTTTTGAAAGGTGATTTTTTGTGTAATTACATTACGAATATCCTACGGGTGTTCGAAATGAAATTTTAGATTTTGAAAGGTAACTTTCCATCTAATTACATGACAAATATCCCACGGCGAAACGGGATTTTTGATTTTGAAATGTAATTTTCCATCTAATTACATTAAAAAAAATCTCACTGGTGTTCGAAACATGATTTTAGGTTTTTAAATGTGACTTTTCATCTAATTATATTACAAATATCCCACGGGTGTTTGAAATGATATTTTAGGTTTTTGATAAAACTTTCGTTTACATAATTTTAACATTTAAACATAAGTAGCCCGGACATTGCACGGGCCATCAAACTAGTACTATATATTAAAACTTGAGACCAAGTCTTTCCTAGAAAGACACTTGACATTCATTAATTGGATAGCACTAAGTAATTACATAATATGGAAATTATTAGATAATTTATGAAAAATAATATAAGTTATGGTGATTATGGTGGTAAGCTAATTTATGGAAAATAATAGTGTTGCTAATAATATTATAACAATGATAAACTGGCAAATTTATAAAATGAGTATAACAATATAGATATACAGCCCGGACGCAGGCCGAGCATGCAAACTAGTGAAAAGTAAACATATAATTAAGTATGTGTTGGCGTTGAACGGCTAAGATGTTAGCAAAGAAGTATTTTTTAGCTACCAAACTAAGGAGGGTGGGATCTAAAAAACACCAAAATCGTATTTGGGATTTATAAAACACCAAAATTGATAAACTTGTTTATATAACACATTTTAAACTATTTGGGTATTAATTAAACACTCAAACAAATAAAAAAGATGTTAGTTTTTATTTATCTCTTAAATTATATTTCTGCTTTAAGAAAAAAAAAAACAAACAAACTAGTCATCAATTGATAGACGTTCTTCCCTACCCTAGGGTTGTAGTTGCCTTTTCATCTTCTTCTTCGATTCCCATCATCGATTTTCTCTAAGAAGGCATGGCACAAATAATATCCCAAACTTCAATGTCAGAACCTAAGATTAGGGAAATTTAAATAAAGACTCGTCTTGGACCTGATGAAGCGGGCGCATATATGGGCTTCGGAGGCAACAAATAAGCTCGTTATGAAGCTGTAGCGAAGTTGTGGAACCACTTCATGAAGTGAGGTTGCGGTTTAATCTAATATAAACTAGTGTCGTTATCAAATCCTGAGAAAACCGCAAACAATTTCATCATATCGAAATAACGTAGTTGATTCTAACAATGACATTTTCATATAGGAGTGGAACAACTTCATCAATGCTTACAACTTAGGAGCACATTTTTGGCTAGGAGTGGAACTAATTCGACAAATATAAATGACATTTGGACTTATAGAGATAAGTACCGAGTTTCGTAAATCGTGGATAGCACCTGTAACTAAAATCTTCCAATTCATTGTAATTTAACAAATTGATGATTTTTAAATTATCTACGTTGAAGTATTGCAATTAAAAATCATAATAACTTGACCTAAAAAATATCACAGCAAATAAATTAAACGAAATAATTTCGAAAAAAGTTTATATTTCAAGTATACACAATTATTGAAATTAAACTCACGGAACCCATAACATTTAAAAAAAAATGTATTTTTACGTAAACTCGTAATTTACAAGTTTCTTCTCCATCAGGAAACTTGTAAGTTATAGGTTTTGTATCTGGTAGTCTCTAAGTATGATATAATGAGGATTTGCAGAATATTAGATCAAAAAACCGAAGAGAAGATAAGGAAAACAGCCAAAACAGTCATAAATCCATACAAAGTGACGAGCGTCGAAACACATGAAATACTTCACAAAATGGGGAACCAAGAATCAAATCAAAAATAAGTTATTATTATCTTATCTATTATTTTCTTACTTATCAATAATTTTTTTATATTTTTAGATTTATTTTTTCTTTCTATCACCTTAGTTCAAATTCTTTCAGAAGCGAATGCTTTGGAATATTATCCAACAAGTAAAGTTCTATGCTATCTTCATTAATGTTTAAAGGACATTTGGGGTTTTTTGAAAAATTGATCAAATTTGACGGAATCGCAGTATATAATTCATAGTTTTTCGATAAAATGGCTCTGGAGCAAAAAACGGCTCAAATTTTAGTGGTAGTCTCGAAGTATGATATAATGCTGCGTTTCGACGCTCGTCACTTTATATAGATTTCTGACCGGTTTGGATGTTTTTCTAACCTTTTTTTAGGTTTTCGGCCCTAATATTTTTCCAATCCTCATTAGATCATACGTAGAGATTACCACAAAAATTTTATCCGTTTTTGCTCCGAACCATTTTATCGAAAACCGTGAATTATGTCGGTGATTTGGGTCACATTCGATCAATTTTTCGAAAAGCGTCAAATGCCCTCCAAACATTACTGTGGATACCCTAGGGCTATACTTGTTGGATTTGATTCTTGCTTCCTCATTTTGAGAAGTATTTCATACATTTCGACGCTCGTCACTTTGTATGGATTTATGACCGTTTTGACCGTTTTCCTTATCTTCTCTTAGGTTTAATGACTCTAATATTTTGCAAATCTAATTATATAGTCCTTAGAGACTACCACAAAAATTAGAGCCGTTTTCGCACGGATTATGTACAACGATCCGGTCAAATTTGATCAATTTTTCAAAAACGCCAAATGTCTTACAAACATTACATAAGATAGCCTAGGACTATACTTGTTGGATTTGATTGTTGGTTCCTCATTAATTGAACTACTAGTTCTTTGACCTGTGCAAATTTGCACGGGGCGTTTTACCACTTTGTTTTTAGAACTGGTTAGTTTAGGGATGTTTGTACAGATATCCAATAAGCCCAATTTACAACAATGTTGTTACTTAGATTTTCGAATAACTTGAGTTTTTTGACACACTTAAAATAGACTCAATACGAATAGGATAAACGAATCGTATTGACCAGCGAAGAACCTCACAAAAGAGGTAATTATCTATTTATTTTTGAATATTACTACATAGGAATTGCTAATTATAGATGTAGTAAAAAATAAATTCTTTCTTTCCTTCGCTTTTTTTTTGGTCATGGACCTGTTTTTTATTATTATTTGTCACCCTTGTTGAACCACATACTTAATCTCAAAATCGATCTAACCCGTTGATCAAACTAACCCCTAATTAACACAAATATGCTCAAATTCAAACTAAACTCAAAGTTTACTCTTTCTTTTGTCTTAGACTTGCATTATTTATACTCTGACCCATTTTTTTTTTTTTTAATTGCCACTCCTTTTTAAATGTATCTCTATATATTGCCTTCTTTTTGTACAAGTTTCTTAGTAATTCAAATTAAATTTAGGTCACTTAACCCGTAGGTGGTAGGACATTAGTACTTTTATACGAATAAGACAACAGTAGTTTCACGCACTCGTGCTAAAGTTTATAAAGTGAATATGTTCGTTATGTATATATGTTTTTGTTCCGACGAATACTCAGATAGAAATGAAAGAAGTAACATCATATTTTCACAACGATAATAAGTTCACATTGAATATTGAATCAATTTGTTTATCCTTATACTTATGCTTGTGTAATAACATACTTCATCATAAGATTAAAAATTTACCAACACCTATTAACTCGACCTAATCTATTTGAAGCGTGTTTGTACGTCATGAACCCACTTTTGAATAATGCAATCAGATATAAAGATCCCAATTTACTTTGCAGGGAAAATAAAAGATACGCGGATTTTTATGTCCCTTTATGTCTCCTTTTATATTATTTGAGATAAGGTAGAAACCTTTTAAAGACAATACAACAATAGTTTCACAAAACCGGGATTTTTGTTTTGGGTTTATTATATAAATATTACTCCCTCCGTTCTAGTTCAAACACCCCATTTTAAAAACGATTCCATATTGGGGATGATATACACATTAATCAGTTGAACAAAGTTTCAAAAAAATTGCATGGCGACTTAGCGAAAACTCTAGTCTTATTCGCTATGCAATTTTTTTGGAACTATGATAAAACGATTACTGTGTATATCCTTCATAACATAGGGGTATTTTGGGCAATGATGTTTGAGGTGGGTCGAAGGGAGTATGTATTTTTGTAGATATAATTTTGGTTTCTTAATCGGTAGGACATTATACGACATTATTACTATCGTGCGATCGGTCAAACAGTTATAGTCATCTTCTCACACTTTTTTTTTTCTTTTAGAAATTAGGCGATATACCACTTTTTAATACTATATATGATACTCCCTTTGTCCCATTTAGTTTTTACCCTTTCAATTTCAAGTCGTTTGAGTGAATACTTTACCTTTCTATTCTTAGGTCATTTTCTAATTGCACGGGCTGTTATAAGCAAATGATAGTACACCAATTTTTATTCTTAAGCCCATATATGGTAAGATTACTTTCAAATATTGCCAAACTAATGGATGCGTATTAAGATATAAAAATAAATAAGACCGAAGAAGTTAAACCTCACAAAAGTTGATTCTATTTGACATCGTCCAATTTCTTGGTCATTAACCCGTTTTTATTTTTATTTTTACTTGTGACCCGTATTAATCTACATTTTTAACCTCAAACTTGATCTGACCCATTGTTTGAATTTGACCCATAATTTAACAGCATTCACCCTAAATTCAAACCAAAATTTATTTTATTGAAATTATTAAATTAGGTTATTATATGAGCATATCCCCTTAATTCGGTTATTATATTATAATGGTACTGTGAATCTTAACTCATTCTTAGAGTATTATGGCCATATGTTGTATTATTCATTCCGTATATTAACGCTATCGACATTTTCCCCATGGCTAAGGATATTTTGAGGTTGAAGTTTTATGGAGTGTGTAAAAAAGGGGTGTGAGAATGTGTATGTAGAAGGACAATTTGTTTCGTAATTGCTATACAAATGACAAATTTAAATTTTGGAGAGTTGAAATTGCATATCACTTCCTTTTCTAAAGCTATAATATATTGTTTCTTAATAAAAATGACGATATTAATAAAGTAGATTCAAATTGACCATATTATGTATTTTTGACATACTAACCCGGTCATGTATGGATCCACACCAGTTTCTTGTACCAAACCCACAAACCCATAATTCGTTTGATCGAACTGTAATGTTTGACATCAATTATTAAATTGACGACTTTAGTATATATAGTATATCCTCTAACTATAGTGAAGAAGAATGAAAATTCTAATCCATAACGAAGGCAAACATATTATGTTATAATTAAACAAATTTTCTACAATGCTTATACCATGCTCCCGGGAGCATGGTATAATTTGCCAATTTTCTAACGTGTGCCCATAAGGTTTGTGGTTCACCTTTAAGTGAGGGTATAAAAAGTTGGACAAATTTTCAAAGCACTATCTCTCTATTTTGCACTACACGAATTTAAATAAAAATACAAACATGGTAAGATGGTTCTTAGACAAGCTTTTAATAAGCAAAACTTTCGTCGAATGCAAATCCTCAAAATCTACCATTCAGGGCCGTAGCGTTCATTTAAGGGGCCCAGGGCCAAATATATTCAAACGATAATTTTGGGGCCTAATATATTAACCACACTGTTTGAGTTTGAGGGTCATTTACAAAAATAAGTTTCGAGTCCCTTAAAATGTTTAAAACTGAACACGACTTTTAAGTACTTAAAGCTGATTGGGAGGGAAAAAAAAAAAAAAAAACAATCACGGAGTATAATCTGGCCATCTGGGTAAGGAAAGCCAAAAAAAAAGAAAAAGTACGGACTACAATCTGGGTAAGGAAAAGAAAAAGCTTAAAAAAAACAGGAGGTGAGATTCAAACCCTGCTTATATAGGTTGTTTGATAATATCATCTACCATTGGCCCATTATAATTCAATTGATGTATAGAGTGAATGTGTATTATATATCCTGTTCTGCCAAGTTTAGGCCCCCAAGATTTTGGGGCCCTGTTCCTGGGCCCTGCTCGCCCAGCCTGATCTACGGCCCTGCTACCATTTCATAAGTTGAAGTTAACATTTGACATGGCGAGATAGGAATCAAAATAATGTTATACTAGGATGAATGCCCGTGCATTGCACGAGTGTCTTAATAATGATATCTATTGTTAGCCGATCCCAAATTATTTTGGGGAATAATAAGGCTT
>JBBYHQ010311338.1:0-17216 GCA_038382645.1 Spergularia azorica | reverse complement strand
TCCAATCAACAACAACAATGGCGCAACCTCTCATTAAGAAAGACGACGATCGCGACGATGAGTGTACGTTACGCTTTTTTTCTCTCTCTCTCCTCTTTTTAGTTTAATTCGATAGTTAACAGTAATTTCTTCATGATTTCCGCTAACAATTTCGATCGACATTACTGTTTTACAATCAATTACAACTCTGGAAATGTTGGATCTGCTTAATTAGGGTTTGTGATTGTGAAATTGTGCGATTTTGGGGGAATTTTGTGCAATTTTTTTGCGGATTTGTGCGGCAATTGTATATGCGATTGTGTTATGATTGAAAATCGTAGTTTAGATCTTGCGAATTGTAAGTTGTGATTTGGAGTTGGAATTAGTGTTAGTTTGTGATCTGGATATTTTGATTTGGTTGCAGCGGAATACTCTCCGTTTTTGGGGATCGAGAAAGGTGCTGTTCTTCAGGAAGCTAGGGTTTTCAATGACGCTCAGCTTGATCCTAGGCGCTGTTCTCAGGTTCTAATTAGTTTTGGTTTTGATTTCGGCATCGGTTTCACATTGATTGCGATTTTTGTTTCTGATTTGTGTGTCATTTTGAATTGATTTGTTAGGTCATTACTAAGCTTCTGTACCTACTCAACCAAGGAGATTCATTTACAAAGGTTAACTCTCGATTTCATATCGTGATGCTCAGTAATTTCGGATTTTTGGCCAAAATGTTTAGCGATTTGGTGAATCAAATGTGTGTGTTTTTTTTATTTGTGTGATGTGACCTGTTATAGGTTGAAGCCACAGAAGTGTTCTTTTCGGTTACCAAGCTGTTTCAGTCGAAAGACACTGGTCTGAGAAGGATGGTGTATTTGATGATTAAGGAACTCTCGCCTTCGGCTGATGAGGTTTGCTTTTTGTTAATTGATTCTGATTGTATTGTGATAAATGAAAAGAACTGTTCTTGAAGGGTTTGATGCTGAAACAATTCCTTACCTATGTTTTGTAGGTCATCATTGTTACGAGCTCCTTGATGAAGGACATGAACAGCAAGACTGATATGTACCGGGCAAATGCTATCCGGGTGCTTTGCCGGATTACTGATGGTACACTTCTCACACAGATTGAAAGGTATCTTAAACAAGCTATTGTTGACAAGAACCCTGTTGTTGCTAGTGCTGCTCTAGTTAGTGGCATTCATTTGCTCCAGGTACTTATGTGAAACTTACAAATTCTTTGACGATTGCTGGTTTTGTTGGTGTGTCCAAAGCCTGAGCGCTTCTTTTGGTTTGGCAGACAAACCCTGAGATAGTGAAAAGGTGGAGTAATGAGGTGCAAGAAGCTGTTCAATCACGTGCTGCTCTTGTACAATTTCATGCATTAGCTCTGCTGCACCAGGTACACTTTGCTGTCCTTAACGTCTCCTGTTCTCACTATGTTGGTGTATGGTTTTTGTGTGCAAGAACTTTTTAATCTCTTTGTTGAGAATGTATGTTTGTGCGCATGACATAATGACTTCTCACGCCAGCTCTCATCACGGGTTGTCGCCTGACAAAGGGATATATAGTTATTGTCGGTTAAGTTTCAGGCCTGACTTTCAATTCTAAATTAATATAACTGAATGGAGAAAGGCAAAGATAATTACTTTATTTTGTCCAATGCACCAACATAACGGGTGACGAAGATGAAACTTTAGAGATGAAGAGGGTTTTTATGGAAATGGTAAGAGGCAATGGAACAAGATGAAGATGTTGCATAACAGAGGATTCCACTTTGTCCTTGTTTTCTATGCCTTAATTAAGTTTGGGTATTTGGAATCGGAAGTGAGAAAGGAAATTTGGATTTTGGTAGAGTGGGGGCTGTACTCACTAGACGGGGATAGTGCACTTCTGTCACATTCTGTTGCCGAGTTTTGTATCAGGAACCTGGAATTGGGCTTGGATCTTGGTGATGTTGGGTATAGTGGCACATACTGAAATGGATAGAATAGGAATGTGTTAAACTGATGGTTGTATCCATGTAGAATCACCTAAAAGTTCTCAAGAGGGATGGTTATGTATTCTAAGTGTTGGCATTGTATTTCTGGGGTCATTTGAAAACATCTCCTCTTCGAACTACTTTCTTTTTTTGCTTTCTGAAGTTAAGTGCCCTCGGTTTGTTTACATGTATGGGATGAAAGGGGTGAAGATTTGGTTGATAGCAAGCTTGACTAATTCCTGCTGTCACAAACTCACAGTTTTTTAACTGATTCGTTGCATTCTAGTATCTTAAGAAGAGTTTTAGCTCTACAAAGTTTTTTTTTTGGAGAAAAGTAATCTAAAATTTTATGATTCTCATCTCATCATAAAATACCTTCGTCTTTTTGGACTTTTTTGGGGTGTTGTTCATGGTCATAGTTTCAACGAAGTGACAAGAAAAATCTTGTTTTTGACGTTTCCAGATAAGGCAGAATGACCGCTTAGCTGTGAGCAAGCTCGTTTCCAACTTGACACGAGGATCAGTTCGATCACCATTGGCACAGTGCCTCTTGATTAGATACATTAGCCAGGTGCATATATTATACCCTTTGAACCAGTAGCATGAGTTAATTGTCCTGGATTTTCTCTTACAACGGTTATTTTTCAGGTTATTCGAGAGTCTGGAACTTCCCAAGCTGGTGAGCGTCCATTTTATGACTATCTTGAAGGTTGCCTTCGTCACAAGGCAGAAATGGTTATTTTTGAGGCTGCAAGAGCAATTACTGAGCTCAATGGTGTTACAAGTCGGGAACTGACTCCAGGAATAACTGTCCTTCAACTGTTTCTCAGCTCTTGCAAGCCTTTGTTACGTTTTGCAGCTGTTCGTACTTTGAATAAGGTACTTCTTACACTGAAAGTTTGCCCCTCTTTTGCTCATGCCTTGTCTCTGTCTAAGTTTTCCCTCTCTTTCTTCGTATTAATGGCTTGTGAAATTGTCCATCTATCTTCTCACAGAACATCTCTCTATTCCATTATACTTAAATGTTGTTAGCGTATCTTTCAAGCTTTAGTTTAATACTACTATTACATATTTCTTGGGAAGAAGTTGGGGGCAGGGGTGATTTCCTTGTTCTTTGTTTTATAAGGCACTGAAGGCATGCACACTTTTGCATAGTTGCTTAAGTTAATGTTGATCAGTAAATATGTAGAACTTCGTGACCCCTGTAATTTATCCTTTTGCTGTTGAACTTTTTTTAACTGAAAACTGATAACTCTGCTGATGTGCAGGTTGCTATGACACATCCCATGGCAGTCACAAACTGTAACATTGACATGGAGAGCTTGATATCTGATCAGAATAGAAGCATTGCCACTCTCGCTATTACAACACTTCTCAAAACTGGTAATGAATCAAGTGTAGACCGCCTCATGAAGCAAATCACCAACTTTATGTCAGACATTGCAGATGAGTTTAAGATTGTTGTTGTTGAAGCCATTAGATCTCTGTGTCTGAAGTTCCCCCTGAAGTTCAGATCATTGTAAGCTGTCATTCTTCCTACTGCATGGATATTTACAATTTGTCTCTTGATCTCGTCTGATTAAACGAGTATTCTGAAGTCATGGCTTACATTAGTTTGTGACTGATTTCTGCAAAATGGCTTTATTTCAGGATGAACTTCCTAAGTAACATCCTCAGGGAAGAAGGTGGTTTCGAGTATAAGAAGGCAATTGTTGACTCAATCGTGATTCTTATCAGAGATATCCCAGATGCCAAAGAAAATGGGCTTTTGCATCTTTGTGAATTCATTGAGGACTGTGAATTTACGTATCTCTCCACTCAGGTATTTATCTTAGATTTTTCCATGCATTGATTTTATTTTTGGACATCTTCTCGGAGAATCTATCTGGTCTTACTCTTCATTCTAATTCATCGTGATACATCTCTCTTTCTTTTTAGATTCTGCATTTTCTGGGTGTCGAGGGGCCAAAGACTTCAGATCCCAGCAAATACATACGCTATATTTATAACAGAGTGATTCTCGAGAATGCTACTGTCAGAGCCAGTGCTGTGAGCACACTGGCTAAGTTTGGTGCAATGGTCGATTCACTGAAGGTATTCATGGTTCACTCGTCTCTAAATTAAAAACTTAGCATTTTAAGTGTAGATTCTAATAATATACTTGCATTTTAGTGGTCACTAATGTGGAATCTTTCTTTCACAGCCCCGTGTTTTCACTCTGCTGAGGCGCTGCCTCTTTGACAGTGATGATGAGGTAATGTGATTGCTTATTTGACATTCATAATAGTGTTTTAGTATGCGTATGGGAACGATTTGCTCCTATAACTATGCATAACTTATTATCAGAAAACATCTTTTGTTGTTTGCAATACACTCACCTGATATCGACCATCAAGCTACGGTCTTACATTTTGTGTAACTAAGTTGGCAAACAGGACAAATATTCTGGTAAATCTGACTGTATTATGCTTCCTTTCCCCCCTTTGGACCATCTTTTGTGTTTGTAACAGGTCCGTGATAGGGCAACCCTTTATCTGAACATGCTGGGAGGTGATGGTGCTGCTGTTGAAACTGACAAAGATGCAAAGGACTTCCTTTTTGGCTCTCTGGATGTTCCATTATCCAATCTGGAGACTAGCCTGAAGAATTATGTCAGTATTATTCCCGGTTCTTAATCTGCAGCTGTTTTGAGGTTATTATATCACTAATAAGATTCTTGCAGGAGCCCTCTGAGGATTCATTTGACATTAACGTTGTTTCCAAGGAGGTGAAGTCTCAACCCCTTGCTGAGAAGAAGGCAACAAACAAAAAACCAACCGGATTGGGTGCTCCTCCAACAGAACCTTCAACTGGTGTTGATGCTTATGAGAAATTGCTTTCATCTATTGCAGAATTTTCTTCCTTCGGCAAGCTTTTCAAGGTTCCTTAGCTTGTTTTGTCTCTTTGTAGATAATGAATGTAGCTCTTTGTTTTTATTAGTAGCTTGATTATGTGATTTTCTGGCTTCCAGTCTTCAGCTCCTGTAGAGCTCACTGAACCTGAGACAGAGTATGCAGTTAATGTTGTCAAGCATATATTCGATGGGCACATTGTGTTCCAGTACAACTGCACCAATACAATTCCTGAGCAACTACTAGAGAATGTAAGATCCGTTGACTTTACCAGAATTAATGCTTTTCTGTTGTGTCCTATTTACACAAATTTTAAACTTCTGTTTACTTGCTTCCAGGTTACTGTTATTGTAGACGCTTCTGAAGCTGAGGAATTTGGTGAAGTAGCATCTAAGCCTATAAATTCTCTTCCATATGACACACCGGGACAGACATTTGTGGCTTTCGAGAAGCCCGAGGGAGTACCTGCTGTAGGGAAATTTTCAAATGTGTTGAGATTTTATTCCAAGGAGGTAAGGGTTCTTTTAATTTGATATCTATCTGAATTTGTTTATCGTTAGTCTTATTGGTCCAGGTGACTTTCACTGTCTAGTGTATGTAGTGGATTGTTTCAAGAACCTGTATGCTTTAGGCTGCAGAGTTCTTAACTCACCAGGATATGTTTGATCATTCAGGTTGATCCTTCTACGGGTGAGGCAGAGGAAGAGGGTGTGGAGGATGAATATCAGCTGGAAGACATGGAAGTTGTGGCAGCTGATTACATGTTGAAAGTTGGTGTTTCTAATTTCAGAAATGCTTGGGAGAGCATAGGTGAAGACTTTGAAAGGGTTGATGAATATGGTCTTGGCGCAAGGGAGAACCTCGCAGAAGCAGTAAATGCTGTTATCACCCTTCTGGGAATGCAACCATGTGAGGTAAGCTAGCCATAGAAATTCGAATGTAACAGATTTTCTTAGAGCAATTCTTGGACCGCAGTTAACATTGCTTGGTGTTTGACTGAATCGACATGGCTTTTATCTTTTATTCTATCCTAACGAGCTACTAATTCTCTTTTTGGAGGTGACTCTGTTTCTTGACTCTCTAGATAATACCTTTCTTCTTCACTTGTTATGCCTTGTGAGCCTCGTCAGAAAAACCATCATGTTTTCCACATAGCTGTCGCCTCATTTGTGTTTTGTAATCATTGATCTACCTTTTGTATTATTGGTTACATGTTTAGTTAGCCTTCTTCTTCTTCTTCACTTCCTGTTATGAGCCTGATTTGAAAAACCATCATGTTTCCGGATTGTCATCGCCTCTTTGGTCTTTTGTATTAATTGATGTATTTGCTGTATTATTGGGTGCATGTTTGGTTAGAGGGACATCGCTGTTATAATGTAATGGGATCAGATTTAATACAAATGAGGTGAAAATGAAAGGGGACGGAGAGGGCTTGCAATATTGATATGTATAATGGTCTTAATGATGTTTAAATGGTTTTAAGCTGAACTTGTGAAGCTGTGATTATCTTTGTTGAATGGAGATATCGTTACACTATAATGGCTGTTACATCTGACCAGTGACCAACCTTGCTCTCTTTATCTCTTTTAGATTAGATCCATTACATTTAGTGACAGAGCATTGGTTAGACATAGCATCTCTAAAATGCAGAATTATTGCTTATGATACCTGCTACATTTTGATTGGCAGGGTACCGAAGTGATCCCAAACAATTCAAGGTCACACACATGTTTGCTCTCTGGTGTATATATGGGCAGCGCAAAGGTCCTTGTTCGTTTGCAGTTTGGTCTTGATTCGAGCAGAGAAGTAGCCATGAAGCTGACCGTTAGATCAGAAGACGAAGCAGTTAGTGACACCATTCACGAAATTGTTGCAAGCGGCTGATAAATTTTGTTGATCCTTCTGGCTTTTGGGCGAATGTCAAAATGTGCGGCGGCCTATATATGATAGTAATAGACCTTTCCTATACAGAGTAACTTTGCCAGAATTCCTTACATTTAAATTTATGCAACTTTCGTCGACAGGGGTGTGCTATGGGTCAAGGTGTTGTTGAGGTGGTTGAATGTCCTAGTGCTGGGTGGGCTTATCTTATGCTCAAGGACACGTGTCCCATATATGTTAATTTTTTTGCTAGATGTGTTACCCTGTGTTAGTTTCATTATACTTGTGAAATTTCTAGGAACATTGTGAAGTTGGGTGACTTGAAAACTTGCAATTCAATTTAATTTGGCAAAATAATACTATTTTATTTTCTCACCAGCTGATCTGCTGCTGCGCCCCTTCCTACTGGAACTGTATTGGTTGTAATTTCTGTCTTACGGTGACATTTAGATGTCCTAAAACTGGTATGGTGACTGTCAATGTTTTCCTGTCGCAATGGAGCAGGAGACTGCATTTTTGCTTGAATTTGGACATAGATTGAAAGATTGGTGCAATGATGGAGGATTGGAGACGGTTGTGTATGTATATTACAATCGTATTTGAAGCAGATATTGCCGCAAGCTCTTGTTAGTACGCCATTCCGGTAAGCTCTTGTTAGTACGCCATTCCGATGTGTGGGACGGGTGTTGAATGGATTCGGGCTCATTTCAATAAACTTTCATTCTTACCAAAGAAAAATTTACATTTTTACAGTGCTAAAGGACGTTGACACATTGACAGTTGGCTAATGGCAGCTTCAAGTCCTCCTCCTGCCTTGCCGAATGCTACAAACTACTGGAGGCGGTCGTAAAACCGTCAAGATTTGGCCTTGTTAACAACCTCGTACGGTGGCTGCCAAAAGTTCCACGAGGAAATTATTTCCACTTGACATAAAACTTCTGATCACAGCACATCAACATTCTCTTCAAAGAGAGTTGTATACTCCTGCTTCAAATGCAGGTGTCTGGGCATTATTTTCTTTGTCAGACTAAATGCAAAGTACTGTGGAAACTCTTTTAGTTCATCAACACTCCTCTGCATTGCTCCTACCAGGTACTCAACCTTGGGCTGCATATTGTGGTCGATGCTATAACCGAAAATCGCTGGTAACCGAGCACACGCCTTCATTGACTCTTCATGTGTAAATCCAATATTTCTTAAGAACATCATCTTCGTCTCAAGTTTACCAACTCGCGTGTTCAGAAGGTGAGCATTAAGATTAGTTGGGGAGTGCAACTTCTGCAGTCCAACGGCCTTGAGATAGGCGAGTGTCGGTTTTAAGCAATACTCGACGTTTGAGAACAAGAGGTCAGGGCAACAAAGAATCAGCGCACAGGATTCCTTACTGGTCGCGGCAACGTCTCTAGCCAAGAAGCCGAAAACCGGTTCAATGTCAGCTGGCTCAAGGCCAGATGAAAACAGTTTAGGGCAGTTGGAAGCAAGTTTTGGGATGTCATTATCCGGAAAGCCTTTGGATTTGAGGTAGCTTATAAGGTCTAGTATTTGGTCCAAAGACCTATGGGAAGGTACATTGGGATTCCTGGGATTGGAGTCTACAATGCCCAAGTTCCTCAGGTATGTCAGTTTTTCGCGGTATTCTGTACGAAAACGGAGGGTAGAGAGAGATGGAGGCTGGAGCGAGCTGTCGCTTGATATCCGAAAGCGAGAGCAGCAAGCTGTAGTTGTTACAGTGTATAGAGAGAGTAGCATTTCTGAATTGGAGGAAAGGAAGCCTTTTTAGGTGCTAATGTGCTATATTTGATTCATACGTATTTGATGAGAGATGATAAGAAATGGTCGGCTATTAATTGCTGCGGACCAAAATTCCTGAAGTTGTCACTAGGATTGCCATTATGCTTGTGAATTTGACAGGAATATACGAGGAGAATTTCAAATGTGTCAAGTTTCAACATTAGGGGGTGCCAAATATGTCAACGTATATTCGACCCCCCACTACCTGAGCCAAAGACGGGCGCCTTAGAGGCCACTTGTGTGAATGACTAGCTAACAAAATTCTGGATCGAGACTCGTGATAGCGCACCCTGAACGACTTTGATTACAAGAACCCTGAACGATCAAGGGGACACAGCTGATATCCAGTGATATCTAATTTGCAGGACATATGAGATCAGATGTTTGAATAAAAATTCTGCAACAATTAACCAGGGTAAGTAAAATTGAATCTTTGACCTTGATCATGAGACAAACATTGTTGAACATCTTCAGGTTTACAAGAACACAGCACAGAGAGCAATTTACAAAGGCCCCATATATAACAGAATGGAGCCTGTTTGGCATAAAAGGAGAAGAAGGTGAGGCCTACTACTGTCATTAGAAATTAGATAACACGTCGATGTCCTCCAAAAGCCCAAATCTGAAAGTCCAAAACAGAAAAGGAAACATCAAAGATCCGACTTCAGGTTATCGAATAGACATGGACAAAAGCACACAAAAATAATCAAAAGGCAAATTCTTTTTTTTTTTTTTTTTTTTTTTTTTTTTTAATATTAGTTAAGTTTGGGGTGGGATGGCACAACTGATACACAATCGGTAAATCAGACAGCAAAGACCACTCAGTGTTAAGAATGTCTGATCGAGTTTGCAGAACAGAAATGTTATGGCTCTTTGCTTATCAAGTTTCCCCTTCTACGTTTTGCCAATCTTGAATGAAAACTAAATTTTCATCGCCATAAGAAAAGAAAAAAGTTCTCACTATATATAGAAGTTGCAGCAAAAAATAGGACTACTACTTTCTTATGTTGCAGCTTCATCCTACCACATGAAGACCAGCACAGTGGTTCAAAAAATTCTGCTAAAGTAATTTGCAGGTCATCACATAGACAGATATGTTAGGCTAACCTTTAAATTTGAGTCCCAACTTCCAGTGCATAGGGCGCTTCCATCAGCTGACAGGCCCAAACAACTTATTCTCGAAGAGTGTGAGTTCTGAAGACCTCCCAAATTCAACACCACCTACAATACCAGCAAATAAGTTGATTAATCGCATCAACTTCATAAACCAAATCAAATCATCATTCATCTAAAAGAAACAACCACAAAATTTGCTTCCAAGAAACAGCAGTGGTATATAAACTCAAAGCAAACACCTCACAACACAAAGACCAGAACCAACACACAGTTGCATCACAAAGGAAAAGGTAAGCTCTTCGCTCTTTATGTGGCCTATGAATAAATCCATGGTTCATATTTTCATCTAAAGCGCTTTCCGCTGGAAGGTTCAAATTGAAAGTGCTGCAGCGGGAAGCTGGTGGCAGGCCATGATGGAAACAAAGAGAAAAGTGGGGGGGGGGGGATTTAGGAAGAAAAACTAGAGGTGCAAAGCAGAACTAAATGTGCATTCCAACCCAACTGCATCTTTCCTTAATTTGCTGTTCCTCCCATACTTTTTCCAGCAAACTAGCTAGTGAAGAACAGAGATGCTAGGAAGAAAGCTACAATCAAGCATTGCAAATGCATATTAATGTCAACATGCTTTATTAGGAGAGCATACCCTGGCCAACAAAGTGTCCCAGACATAACAGTCACCATTTGAATAGGCTGCAAAAAGTAGTCTTCCTGACGCAGAGAAAGACATGGATGTCACATGAGGAACGTCATTTTCACCATGTTGCTGATAGTAAACTTGAAGTTGGTGTCCAGTACGTATGTCGAACAGCCTGCATGTGCCATCATCTGACCCAGTGCCAAATCTGTTACCATCAGGGAAGAACTTGACAACATTTACATCCCCCTCATGGCCGTAAAATGTCCGTACAGCACGACTAGCAACACGAGTATCCCACAATCGAGCAGTCCCATCACATGAGCCAGACACAAACATTCTACTGTTTGCATTATTGATTGAAAGGCTGAAAATACAAAAAGGAACAGCTTCATTTACAATCACTATGAAATGTAGATAATGTATCTGACAATAACAAAGCATCAAGAGTATTTGAAAGAAATCGCTTTAGGTACCAAAGCCACGGAATACAGTAGAGTGTAGAATATAGTGACGAACGAATAAAAAGGGATAGCCAATCTAAACAACTATGATTACACATTATATCAATATGAGTAGCAAAGTGCAAAGTGCTTGCCAAGCCATAACTTCAATGACTCTATGCAAATTCAGATACACTAGGGACTATCCAGTATCAACATATCACTAGGTATTTTGGTTTCAGTAATCACAAGATTGAATTAACTTAAATCCTTTCCCCTTTTATTGGGACAATTTGCTAACACTCTTGCAAGTTTACGGATAATCCAAGGTGCAAGAGATCTAAATGTCAACTCTTTTATTCATAGGAGAAACCTTTTTTTTTTTTTAATCAAAAATTAATACTGAATTATCAGCAAGAAGAGTAGTGCAGGTCTGCAGGATTCATTTCTCTCAAATTTATGATACAAGTACCCACCAGAAGTTCGAAAACAACAAGAGCAGTAGACAATAGTCAATATATGCAGGATTGCAGGTTTCCACACTCAAGCAGCATTGTTACATGCAGAAGAGTGTGTCATACATAAAGGATGGGGAAGCATTAGCATGCAGAATTTTTTTACAGCAAACAAAATCTCAAGCTCAAAAGAAGGGCCAAAATAGTTATGCTTAACAAGATATGGAAGCCTTATAGTACCTTAAGACGTCAGCAGTATGGCCAGATTGAAATTCACCTCCAAATACAGATGTTCTTAAACCAGTAGATATATCCCACAAAATGCAATTCTGATCACCAGAGCTGGTAATTAAATGGTTATCTTCATCTGGAACATATTGGCAGCAAGACACATACCCTTTGTGCCCGCTAAGAGTTTTTGAGACAGGGAGGTTGCCATCTCTATCAGAGGGAGAATTAAGATTGAATATAGAGCAAACACTATCAAGACCACCACAGGCAACTGATTGACCAGACGGAGAGAAAGCACACGTCATCACCCACGCACAAGGCAGCTTGATGGCATGACTTTTCTGGCTCGTTAAGGCATTCCATACGATTAACCTCCCATCTTGAGACGCACTAACAATTCGATTTTTTTCGGGCGTCCAATCCAATGAATATACCTGGCATAACTTTTAGTATTAATATAATTACTCATTAATTGAAAGGAACAAAATGCAAAATCTCCAGGCTGAAAAATGATAATTCTCAAGCTCTTGGACGCGATAATGGTTCATTATAAAAATGCAAACCCAACAACTGAATGTTCAAGCACACTCCTACTCACATGGTAACCGATGCTAATGTCTACGAATCAACACATACCAATTGCGTCATATTTCAACCAATGGCAATGTCTAATGGAGTCCCTTCCCTTCCCTCCCTTAAACCCCTCATCATCGGACCTCCCTTCACTCCAAAACATTGGTGACAGCTAATCGAATTATCTGATCAAATAGGTATACCAACACGCCCCTATGCGATGAAACTAACAAGTAAAGTCGGAAAGTGAACACCATCACAACAACCTCATTGTCACACCAGTTAAAATACAATGTCAATATGGAGGATAATAAAGTCCGTCAGCAACATATGTTACACGCACGAGAATGCTCAATACCTCAGCATCCGAAATGTTCTTAACTACGATTCAAGCTCGAAACACAACTACATTACCATAATCGTCGCAAATTCTACCAATTACTCAAACTTGATTCATTTCACAACCATCAAACAATATCAATACCAACATTTTTATAAACTCCATCCAAATTTCACCTCTAAAATTCAAGTGAAAATGTCAACAAAAAGGCGGTACCTTTCCGGTATGACCGAGCAATGTCCGACAACAGACAAGATCAGTCTGTCCAAAACTCACCGGCGACTTCCCTTGCGCCGCTGCGTAACTCGCCACTGCCAAACACAAACACAAAAAGATAAACAATCACTCGAAAATTTTCCTAATTTCTCCAAAAGAAGCTTCACAAAGAAGTCACAGAAGAATAACAAGAGCGAGAGAGAGAAAGGGGAAAACAAACCGTCAGTGTCAAGGAGGAGTCTACGGCGGTGCTTCAACTGGTCACGGAGATAATTGACGTGCTCAATCGCGGCGGCGTGCTTATCTTTAAGCTCCGCCACTGACATTTTCTCTCTCCCTTCCCCCGCCGCGGTCGCCGCCGCCATATTTTGCTTATTTTCCCCAAAATACCCCTCAGGAATCGCCGAATCCTCAGTTACGCCATTGATTAAAAGAAAGAAACTTCAGAATCAAGCCGAAATTAGGTCAAAATCAAGTAATTAGGGTTTGGTGGAGTTGGAACGAGACAAATCTGGAAAAGTAAAAATGGCAGAAGAAAAAGTTTAAAAAAAAAAAAGAGTTCGTGAGGGAAGAAAATAAAAGAGAGACAAAGGTGGGAAAAGAAGTGAATTGACTGTGTGACCAGGAGCCGCCAGTGGGACCCACTCTCTTCGCTGACGTGTAATGTGAAGGGGTGCTGGGACCCAACAGTGTGACTGGGTGGGTGTAACGTTAGTTGGCGGGGAATAGTTGCTATAACACTAGTAGTTGACCTTTCAACTTTTTGACTTATAAAACTGTTAAAATTTAATCGTAAAAGAGGGATGATGACGGAGTTTAACTGATTCGATATTGAAATTTTTAACAATAGTTCATAATATCGGTTATTCATATGGCTGATTATAGGCCAGAATGTCAACTACTTATGACTTAAATTTCGAAAAACATTTGGCTTATATATCTTTAGACTGAAATTACACAAATAAAACTCCGTCAAGAAGATAGTTGATGAAATAATTAGGGTAGCTTATACCGAGTATGACTGACTTTTGTCGTTAAAATTTTGCAATTCACAATAATTTTCAGACAGTTTTTCCTTTGGGGAAATATTCTCATGAATAAAAATAGAACGGAGAAAAAAAAAAAGCGTAAAAAAAATTATTCTTTAGCAATCGATCATGAGACAATAAACATGTTAAAAAAAGTTCCGATGCCGGGAATCGAACCCGGGTCTCCTGGGTGAAAGCCAGATATCCTAACCGCTGGACGACATCGGATATGTTGAATATGTTCAGCAATTAATTCTAAATAATACAGTAGTATTCTACTTTTGGTAACCACTGCTTTTTAGTTCTTCGAGTGGCCTATGAAATAATCCATGGTTCATCTTTTCTCATCTACTGCACTTTTGGCTTGAAGTTTCAAACTAAAAGTGCTGCACAGGTATGAGATGTAGGTCTGCTACTTGCTGATGTTGCTTTTCATTAAAAAAAAAAAAAAAAAAAAAACACTATTAATGTTGCTGCTAAGAAGTATCCTCGTATACAGTATGGACTACTACTTTCTAATAATGTTGCAGCTTCATCCTACCACATGAAGTTTAGCACAGTAGCTCAAAAAATTCTGCTAATTTGCAGTTCATCACATAGGATTGTGTCCCAACTTCCAGTCCGAGAGTGCGAGTTCTGAACAGTTTCCGAATTCAACATCACCTATAATTCCAGCAAATAAACTGACTCCGTTCTCTGTGGATTCGACATCCACTTACCTATTACTACGTTTTAGGTTTGTGTGTTAATTTATATTTGATTTAGGCATACGACTTTAGCCTGTCTAATCACTTCAACTACACATCGTTCACCTAAAAGAAATGACCACAAAATTTGCTTCATCAGCGATATACAAATTCAAAGCTAGCACGTTTGTTTGCCATTTCACGTTTCGGGATCTTGGGGACATTCGTTTCAGCTTGAATAATAATGGACCAAGATAACCAAAAATATAAAAAACACGCCAAGTATTTTAAGCAGGATAAGAAAGAACTGTACTAAAGAGTAACCATTGTATAAAATCCACCATTTCGACATGAAGGATGTCGAAAAACATGTTCCATCACCACCACCGCAGTATTTACACATACTAGTACACATGAACTGCGTAATTTATACAACTAACACAAGTATTTGGGACCAATGACCATCAATGGTCCTCAAATCTGAATGAGAAACCAGTGGCATATCTCGATAGGAATCAAAGAAGTCCATTATGCTACAACTAGTTGATACCCACACCAAAAATCTTCGAGCATTTTCGCCCCATCAGTCTCTGACTAGCTAGGTAGTCCTGTACTGTACTGTACTGTACAACTTCAATCTCTAATTACCAAGGTTCAAACGATGCTGCATGATTCCTAATCCAACATCTTACTCAGCAACTTTGCCTGCAGTAAAAGAAGCGTCAAATTCACACCCAACAATGAAAACATTGAACGATAGATGATGACCAGAATGAATGAATGCTCACCTCTTTCCCACCAACACTGTGAACAAGTGATCAAGGATGCTTGGCTTTGCTTCTCGTACTTGCCAGTAGACAATGGATTTAGGAATGGAGTACTGTACTGTCTTAGAGTTCCACAAACCTGGTTCACGTCAGATAACACAGTTGATCCTGTTCAACGTCAAAATCAATGGAAAGACAGTTAGCATTATTTAAACGAATGAATGAATGAAACATCAAATTAAAGTAAATTACACTTTCAGCTGCAGAGTGAAACCAGGGAATTACATACATAAAAGGCTTACCAATTCGGCGTAGATATGAATCATTACAACGATCAAATATTGAACGCGTTGGGTTTCCAGCCTTCTCAACATCCTGCGGAAGCTTCCTGAAAAATGCAACAGTACGGTAACCACAGTCCATATCAACAAGCTGCAAAGTCGCTTTCCTGCTTTCATCACGCATTCGCTCCAGCGTCTCAGTAGCGGCATTTGAAACTTCAAAGCGCAGGGTAGGATATTGTCTTAGTTCCTGAACAGCAGAAAGAGCATTTGTTCATATATATTGCATAAGGTGACTTGTTGGTAAAGTCGAAACATCAAGCCGGAAGCTGCCTACACATCAAGCTAATTGTACCAGTCTACCAGACACATCAAGCTAATTGTACCAGTCTATTCAATATTGTGGTCCTTTCTAGACATTGGCTAATTACTAGCTGCCCACAGATAACTTCAGGCAAATGCGGGGAAAATTGGAATTTTCGAAAAACATACCACGTCTACTGCAGCCTCAGCAGGGCCTCTAATTGAGCCCAAACAAGACTCATTTAGGCGCTGATGCCCTTGTTCCGGAGCAATAACATGAGGCTGGTACCCATCAGCTTCAGTAATCAATTTCCTCAGATTCTCCATGTAAAGAAGCTTGTCGAATTGCAAGCTTTTCAGAGCCGCTGGAAGCGGATTATCAAACACACCATAGATTTTGTCACCACCTGGCCGACTGCAGAGGAAGAACTTACAAGATTAGCAAGCCAACTTAGAAAATCCCCAACCCCTCCAAAGGGAAAATGGATCATTTGCAATCAACATAAGATAACATACACGCCACCAAGATGCTCTTTAAAGATCTGGTCAAATCCACGGCAAATTTCCATGATCATGTACAACTTTCCCTGGATCAACACAACACAGTAGATGAGAAATCAGAATCATCAGTTCCTATGAAGAGTTGCATGTAACAAAATATTATCTACACTCATAATTTCCTAAGTGAACAGACTACTTGCACGACGGATATGTATTAGGGCAAAGTCCAGATAACGAAGGTGTACAGCCGTACAGGTATAGTAATCCTAATCCTACTGGAAGCCGACTGCCTAAGGTATCTATGAAGTCACCAGTAGAATATAAATCATGAATAGATAAGACGGCCACAAATTATGAGGAACAGGTATATATCAATGGCCTTCCAAGATGTCTCAACCCTGTTTCTATATCAATGATGGTGAGAGACTGAAGGCCGGGAATCCGAGTTTTGATGACGCTTTCTAAATGCTGAACTATTTCAAAATCGTCCTGAACTGGCTGTGAATTAATGCAATACATAATGTTTAAAATGACTAGAATTCCTAGAAAGTCAGCATTTCACAAAGAGATATACAGACTAATAAATACCTTTAACATCATCTTGGCTAAGAAACCTGAGCCCATTCTGCTAGCCATATGCTTATACTCTGGGTCAGTGCTCCAGAACTCTCGCTCTTGGAGTCGGGCAGCCATCATATCAACGCTTACATTGATCAGCTTGAGAGCGATTAACAACCCCAACGCAAGGGAACTGCAACTTGTATGATCGACCTTCCAAAATCTAGTAAACGATAATTTACTCAAGTGAAAGTGTGAAACAGGTTACGCAATCACAGTTTTGTTTAATTTCATTTTGTAGGGGGGCTGGTTTGGCGATTGCTTCAAGCAACTCACTGTGAAAGTTGAGTAAATCATACGCAACCATCAAGACATATAAGAAGTACTTACTATTAGGGAAATATCAATTATGTAATCATGTTCATATTGCGATTGATTGTAATTGATATTGTAAATTAGGATAGCTAAAATTATGGTTTGTATTTTAGGAATAGTTATTAATGTGTTATATATTGTATCCTAGATTAACTAATTGTATTTAGGGTATGCACATCATGTACTTGGTATTTAA
>JBBYHQ010311257.1:0-17228 GCA_038382645.1 Spergularia azorica | reverse complement strand
AAAAAATAGGCTTATTTGACTCTTGTTGTTTATTTATATACCAATATGTCTCTTGAAGTTTCTTTTATACCAATCTGTTATTTTGGTGTATTTTTATATACCAATCTGGTCATTTGGGCCTGCATCTGGACGAATGAAAACACGCGCATCCTTTCTTAAAGTGGGGGTAAATTGGACTTTTCCTAACGCTAGAGGAGGGCGTTTTTGAGATCTCATTCGTAGTAACTTCAAGCGTTCTCTAATTGCTCCTCAATTTTTTCCCCAATCCCAAAAAAAAAAAAAAAAAAGAAAAAAAAAACTGCTGCTCTTCTCTTTTGCTTTCCCTGCTGTCTCCCTCCTTCTCTCAGTCTCTCCAAATGAGAAGCTTGATAAACACGACATCAATGAGGGGAAACTAATATCCATTGACAACATCATTTCAATTGTTTAAAGTAGGCTTCAAGTTGATAAGCGAACCTCCAGGTATGCTACTCGAAAATTTGTAATTCAATTAAAATATGTGGAAAGCCTTACCTTTTATCTAGAGTTTTGTTTGATTATAGAAGAGTGTGATACATTGCACTCGATGTTGCTCTTAATTCACATTTTACTTGGTTAATCGAAATGTAGCGGTAGCATATATTCCTTGGTCAAATTCCTAGGAAATTACGCGTTTTTGCAGCCTCTCGAATGTTTATTTGTTAGTGTCTGGTGTTGAAGTTAGCCCACCTCATCGCATGAGACCACTTATTAGAAAAATTGGAGTTAGAGTGTGTTTGTGAAAGAGAATTTCGTTCTCGAATCCAAATTTGACCCGAATCACATGTTTGGCTAACATAAGAATTTGGATTTGTGTCGAATCCATTGAATTTAAAACAAATTATTTCATGTGTAAACCAAATGCCACCCCTCAACGGCTCAACCCCTCTCATTTGCAAATTCTATACTTTCCCAAACAAATGATTTGTAATTGGATACCGCAATCTCGAATGACAAATTTTAAAATAATTACCAATATTTTAAATCATTGTTTGGAAACAATGTGGAGTAGAAGTACAATTAGGATCTAAAGGTTGTAGAGTTAGCTGATGAAAGTTCTGGAGTTACAATGTGGAGCTTTTTGATGTAAAATATGCCTATGTTATGCACATTGTACATGAGAAGCATCGAGGAGTACGGAAACTTAGTGTGCATTCGTGTAGTGGAGTAGACTTGCCTTTGTTGCGAGCTGTTCTGCTGTTGTAGTTTGTAGATTATCTGATTGCAGTTTAGACGTAAAGTTATGGTGCTAATCCCCGACTCCTGAACCTATCAGGTTCTCTTTAGGCTTTTTATCATGGTATCTTGTCATTTGTATTGCGCCGGGTATGGTTTTTCTGTTTTTGCGGCGGTCACATCTTCTCTATATTTTCCCCAATATTCCAACCGTTAGCGAGCAGTCTGCTATTGTTACTGGTAGTTCTGATCTCATTATCAGCACCATCCAGTGAGATAATGTACTCTCTTCATGTTTAAAATTCTAGGCAATTTTTGCTTGAATTATGTTTCTTTTAGTTAGATTAACGGCTTTTCTAACGTGTGTATCTGAATCTGTTTTTAATACTTAAGTGGAGTATATTACTTGTTAAATCAAATTTGGAATACATATTAGCAACTAGTTCTATTAGGTATTGAGAACCTAAACTTTGTTTTCGTTCTCATGTGTTTTTATTGTGGAGCTGTGGTGGGTGGTTCTTATGCAGTTATGCGTGTGGTTGTTTGGACTTTGTAATGGCTCTTGTATAGTTTGTGTTAGATATTGTGTAAGTCACTAATTCAACTGATTAGGGATAAAAATTCAAACTTTAGATTGTGCATCTTTTGGTCTAATGTTTAAGACTCACAAGTGACTAATTATATATTATAATGAACTAAAAATCAATAATAATTTACAAGAAGTTGATTATACTGATTAGGGATTATGAAATGAGATACAGATAAGAGCGAATTGAAGCTGCATTGCTAAACGGAGTGTTAGTTTAGATGGTTTCTCAAACTCTCCTTGTAACGATTAGGAAAGTGACTGATGGACGATAATGATCATTAGATAAACGTCTATGTTGGCCATGGGCATGTTTCCTTGTAGTTTCTTAGATTACTGATTAGAAAAACTTGGATTTTTTCTCTGTGGCAGAATGGCAAAAGGTCTTATATGGGCTACAACGGAAGATCTTATGACGAATAGAGGTCGAGTTCTGTCTTTATATAGACAAATATTACGAAGTCTCAATTCTCCAGACTTGCCTCTGACCTTTGGGACTAGAATGGCAAAGAAAGCAGAGGTACGTGCTATCTTTATGCTTGGATCTGAGGAACGATCCCTTCACAATATTGCTGACCTGATTGAAGCTGGTGACTACTCTTTATCTCTGTTAAACAAAGGAGAAATTCCTAAACACATTCATTGACACTTGACTGTTTATCTTGCTGCAACCACCTATTACACATTTATGCCTTTATGGTCCTGTGAGTCTGGTGTTTTTGAATATCTAGTTACCTCTTCTCTTGAAGGCCAAAGAAAGGCTACTCACCAAAATCTTGATCTAATAAAGTACAAAAAATATCACGTGCACATACGGATTTGTGTTGTGTATGGTTAAGAATCTTCTGAGAGGATGACTATGCCACTCCACTTTCAAAATTTTATCCCAATGAAAAATGAGTTTAGTAGGAGTGTCGGAGAACTTAGATGGAGTGCCGTTAGTCTTTCTCATTTCTTATTATTGCCTCGTTGGTGTTGGTGTACCAATTCTTGTGTATGTCCCGGAACCCATTTGGGGCATTGTTGGCCAACATGCCTTGAAACCACCTTAGCATTCAAGAGCTCAATAATAGGAAAGTGTTTGAGACACCTTGGAGTTTTGTACTGGCTAATTGATGCACCACAGTTGTTTAACGCACAATCGATAAGGTGTTCGAACGCACCCTTCTCAACCATCCTGATCTCCAGTGCCCCCCAATAGACTTGTTCGTGGCTCGCCCTTGGCGGGTACTACCCAATAGACACTATTTATTTCTTTTTTTGAAGTTAAAATAATCTATCTATTTCAATTATTTACAAACCGTATGTAAAATCAAACACGCTAATCAACAATAACCGTGCTTAGAGCGGTTTAAAAGTTAGTAATTTATTAAAATTTGAAAATACATGGTGAAATACTCGAAAAATACAACATTTTTGGGGACATACATATGTGTAAATGCTTAACAAAAAAGGGAGAACTGGAGTAAGTCCTCAGTCTTACTGACATAAATCGAACACAAATAAAAAGAGTAGCACAATTTTCTGAGTATGATCATGTTTTATTATCGCCAACTTGGTGGTGTTGGACTGTTGGTTGACCAATTCTTGTGTCCCGGAACCCACTTGGGACACTGCTGGCTGAAATGGCTTGAAACGACCTTGGCATTCAAGAAATCAATGAAAGGAACATATTTGACACACCTTGGAGTTTTGTACTGGCTCATCGAAGCACCACGGACGTTGATCGTGTAATCCATAAGCTTGCCGAACGCACCCTCCTCAACCACCCTGATCTCCAATGGCCCAATAGACTTGTCTGTGACTCGCCCTTGGCGGTACACACTACTTAGTGACTCCTCAACGATAAGACAGCATTCTTCCAACACCAATGTTGAAATTGGTTGTATATATTTACTATTCCCGTCGTTTTGGTGAACTATTTCCCAAAATAGCACATAGTGACCTGGTACAATACTTGAGTCGACATAGCTTGTGAAGTCATGAAGATATGTTTTATATGTTAAGAGATGTTGTGCTGCATTTGTCACCGCCGTTTGTAATTCTACCTCAGAAGTCTTGTCAGAGTCTATGCTCAGGGCAACATCTCTCCGACATACGAAGGTAAATTGGGGTGCTTTATTCTTAAATCCAACAACACGTAGTACGTCCCCAACGCGGTACCTAAAGAGTCCTGTCCCAAGGAAATCGTCACAGTTGTCATTTTATAGTCTTACAAGTCTACAATAACATCGAAACATAAACAACGATTATATAAATTAGGATAGGAGTATCAGGTTTGAAAGTGTACAAAGAAGTAAAATCATGCTTACCGGAATAATTAGTGACTACGATCTCATACTCCTTTCCCAACTTGACATTAACCAGATCAACTACTTCACCATCATTCACCTTTCCATCAATCTCGTTCACAGGCAAAAACTCGAAAAAGGCCACGTGAGGAAAAATGGTGAATGCAACTTGGCTTTGCTCGCAAAAAGGGTTTAAGTTTATTCCAAAGGAGCACTCAGATGAAGCATACACAAATGTAACTATAGGAAGGCAATTGGTATAGTAATCAAGCTTTCCTATATACTGTGACATGGTACCTGTGACAATAGTTTGTATATGCTTCACATTAGGCCATAATCGTGTTACTATACCGTTCCACGAACCCCTTGTACACTCGGCCTTTACATAATCCGCCAAGATTGGATTCGGTTTAATCATTCGCAACACTGCCTCCCTAGCATTAGGGTCGCTTACTCGTGGATTAAGCGACCCTGACCGAATGTCATTGCAGAGGAGCTCCCAGTATGTTTCTAAGAACTTGATTGCCCGAACTAGCGAAGTAGCCATGGATGCTGAAAGTACGACGACCTCTTTATTTTGGTAAAGACCGCAAAGAATTTGGGTGTACATGCTTTGATCAGAGTCATGGCAGAGGATGGTCTCAATTGGGCTAGTCAAGTTTGTGTAGGGGTGAAATGGTCTTTTTACGAAGAGTTTGCTTGTGTAATACGAGTACGTTGTAACTTGTAAGTAGAGTTTGTGCTAATACTCCACCTGCTGTTCTTGCTTCTGATTGTGTGAATAACAGCTCCATTCGTTTCCCATATTCTAGTACTCCTGGTATAAATTGGTTGATCACTGGATTTTTTAAGCCATGAAGCTTAAATCTTCGCGACAAGTCTTCTTCTGTTATCGGAATTAACTTCATCTTCCCTCCTGAGGTACCCGAGCTAACAAACATGTATATATAAAATTAAAATAATGTTATGACTCCGAACATTAGAGCCTCTAATTTTACTACTAATAGTGACTTGAGTTTGTATAGTTTAGTTTTACTAGTAGAAATTAACTCAATTATATAACCACCAAAAATTAATTGTATCTACATTATAGATCCCTACTAATTGACATCATTAAATTGTGGTTGCTTAATTACATTAACATGCATCTCATTGATCCCCGTCAAAAAAAACCATGCACCTCATTGACCCTTTTTTCGAAAAACAATCTAGAAACGCTAGCGAAAATCCTTATATATTGGTATATAGTACGAACAATGTTACCTTGTAAGTAACCCCATAATTGTTTGAGAGGTCAAAATAGGAGAAGAATCGCCATTAGCAATCCTTTGAATATAAGGTACAAGATCTTCATAGGTTACAACATGAATCATTGTCTTGAAAGCAGCATGGTGATCATTCTCAAAACAATTGAAGCCATGGCTTTGTAGATACTCGACGTCAGCGTTTTGAGTAAGGATTTCACTAAGAACCCTCCTTTGAACCTCATCAGCATGCTTTGTTACCTCCTCCGCAAATTCTAAGGACTCTCTGTTTTCCTCCTCAAGGTTAAGTTTTCCAATTCGAGACATAGTTTTTTGGATGGGGTGCTAAGGACACAAGGTTTGTAGTGGTTGGATATTGAGTTTACTGATCGAATACACGGATATAAATACTAAATAGTAACACTAAAAGGAATTAATATAAAATATGACACATGAGTCATATGCTCATATGAATATGTGATCGTGCCCCAGTGCCCCACTGTCTCCATCGTCCATATATGATATATGTAACGCGTCGACATGGTGGTGCGACATTTATCTTATGATTCTAGTATATTTTTAACTCACAGCTACTGAAGATAATTCCATATTTATGAACTTAAATCAAATATGAAACGCGATAGTCTCAACTCAGGTTTGTATTGAAACACTTTTCAATCTCAAAAATAATTTACTATGTTATGTTACAAGTCCTCTAAAATAGTACTTCGCCGTCAAAAAAGTATTAATCACCTTAAGCTATAACGTAACATAGTAAATGTTACAAGTCCTCTAAAATAGTACTCCGCCGTAAAAAAAAAAAAATAGTACTCGTAAAATGTAGTACTCCATATGAGCTCTCACATCAGGATAGGCCAACCTTAACCTAAACTCTTGATTACCAAAAGAGTAAAGTACTAAAGTGATAATGTCGTATAAGATAATCAATGTCTGATTTGATCATGTCCATTATAAATTAATTATGCTTAAGCATTGAGTTTCATGTGGATTCCTTACCTATAATTAAACAACGGCAAATTTTTGTGGTGCCCCGAACTATGTCAGAATGCTCATGGTGCCCCTATGTTTGAAACTTGTACATTGCGGTGCCCCTAAACTTTACCCCAACAGGCACATGGTGCCCTTCTCACCCTTGGTCGTTAACTCCGTTAGTCCTTTGACCGTTAAGTAATGACATGGCAGTAATTAGCGGTTGACGGGAAAGTTAATTAAGAATAAACTATTATTTAATTAAAAAATTTTTAAAAAAAAAATTGAAAAAAAAAATTTGAAAAATTTTTTATTTTTTTTTTCTCAGAAACTCGAAAATTTTTCACAAAAAAAATAATCAAATTTACGAAAATTAGTACACGTGGTGCCCTTAAACTTTACCCCCCAGTGCACGTGGTGCCCCCTAACTTTACTCCTCAGTGCACGTGGTGCCCCTCTTATAACATGAACTAGAATTCATGTAATTAATTTAATTTCAATGTGTGTTTGGGGAAGGTTATGAGTGTTTTTGAGAAGGTAGTGATTGTTTTACAAGCTCATTGGGGGTATAATGTTGTTTAAATACACACAATAGTGAAGTTTACAACGGCTATTTCTCAAACTAGCCGTTACACAAGAGTTAGGGGGCACCATGTGCACTTGGGGGTAAAATTCAGGGGCACCATGGGCACTAATTTTTGTAAATTTGAATTTTTTTGTGAAAAATTTTAGAGTTTATGAGAAAAAAAAAATTTAAAATTTTTTTTTTAATTTTTTTAAATAAATAATAGTTAATCCTTAATTAACTTTCCCGCCAACCGCTAATTACTGCTATGTCATCACTTAACGGTCAAAGGACTAACGGAGTTAATGGTCAAGGGTGGGAAGGGCACCATGTGCTTGCTAGGGTAAAGTTCGGGGGCACCACAGTGTACAAGTTTCAAACATAGGGACAACACGAGCATTCTGACATAATTCAGGGGCACTACGGAAATTATAATCCCCAGCTAAGCATGAGTTGATTTCCAAGTCAAACAGACCCACCGGCTAGCGCATAGTTTCGTTTTATGCTGCCATAACTGTATTCAACTGATCTCATCACCTAACATTTCTAACTTAAGTTGACCTCAGAAAAAAAAAAGGGTAGAGCACGTAGTATGTATGTACCACCGACTCGTGTTAAACAATTCTTTTTTTTTTTTTTTGACAAAGCGGAAATTTTATAACTAGAGAAAAGAGCGTACACAAGCAAGGAAATTAAATAGTAAACGGACTAAAAAAAACAACGAACTTTTCATCTTCTTCTTCCAAGGGGTTGCGAGTAGAGGTGGGCACAAGGCCTTACTCTTGTCCATATAATCTGAAATTCCTCGATGTGCATTCAGTTTAACTGTCCCTTGATCCCCTCTTAAGAGACTCCGACTCTGATTATTGACAATTTGACAGTAAGTGAACTGATAACAGAAAATGTGCCGCCTTTACACAATTACACCATAAACCCCCTTTAACAAGCAGAGCAATTTTACTGTCATATGAATTCCTACTAGTAGTCTTGCCTAGCAACTTCACATAAAAGTTTTAATTTCAATGAAAGTAAACTAACCACCAATACCAGATTTTTCATCGAAATTCGATCAAGGACCAGGAAACTGACATCATCCTGTAAAATCATGCATGACATGACCAGGAAAATGCATTCCCTGGTGTTGAAACTGATGATGCAAATGCTGCTGATGTGTAGACTCAGAACCATGCCGCAGGCCCAGAGTCAGCGACACAGGTCCAATCCCTCCCATTTCAAGCCCTCGCCTCTGGTACGGTAAGAAACTGACGAATGAGCTGTCCATGCTGGTGGACATCTGATGATTTTCCATCCTAGAACTCTTCTGAAGCAACTGTTCAGTGTTTGACTCACCTCGGGATCCTTCCATGAAACTCGATGATCCCAAGCAGGCTAACTGCTTATTGTTAGTATCACCTATTGCATTCACAGCAGGTTTGCAAACAGATTTGGGACTGTCAGCTACCTGCCTGTGGTTTAAAATTGTTTCAGAACGGCCTGTGCTCTTTGTTTCGAGCATGTGTATTTCCTCGACCATGGGCTTCCATAACCGAACCCTTGCATTGATGAACCAGTTAGATACCTGCACAATATAGAGGCACAAAAAAATTGCTTAACTTGTATCCAATGCCAACAATTGCAGGTCATAGATTAACAAAGATCATCACTTCTACGTATAATTTGACCGGGGTCTTCCCCTCTTTGCAACGGAAAAAAAAAAAAAATCTATATAATTGGATAGACTAAGCAATTACATTAACAAGACATTTTAGACAGGTAGCAGGAGCCTTCTGTTTGAAGTTGAAGCATTGGTGGGGGCCGGGGGTCAGACTCCTTCACATTCCCGAAACATCTATGTCACAACTCCCAACTACATGATAGCCATAGATACCACCTAATAACCTTACACATTCATCAGCCAGAGTAAGGTGATCTGGTTACCTGATTTCGCGACAAACCTGTTTGACTAGCCAACATTTGTTTGTCTGAGTCCGTCGGATAGCTGCAAGCACATACATATAAAGTGTGACAGGTTCACATACATTTAAAGGTTATCATACTACTAGGTAAAGAGATGAGATGTGGAGTCTGGACTCACGGGTGAAGAAAATGATCGAACAGCCAAGATCTGAGAATGGAAACAGCACGCTCTGGAAGACCTCTTTGTGGCCTCCATATATGATTTTGATGACTCCCATAACCGCTCCCACCAACAGCCCCAGATTTCACTTTTGTAAGATTATGATCAAACCTTGAGCTAGTAATGCCACCCTTCATGTAGCTTGATGGAGATGAAAGATCCTCGCCTAGGGCCCTCTTTAAGAGCTTAAGTTGGTCTGCAATTGCTTTTTTTAGACTCCTAAAGTGCCTTGAGATAGTCTTAAGTGAGCGCGAAATGTAAGGTGTTGCATTACTGAGCCCTGGTACTGATTCAAATGCTGAAATCACCAGTTCCATCTGTTGATGATATTGCTTGTGCCTTTTGCATACCTTGAAACATAGCAAGAAAACGCAACCACTTCAAGCTCACATACAACATTATAAGAAATTAGTGCCTCACAAGTCACAACATCATTGAATGTCGAGGTGGAATGTAGATTATGTAGTATGTAAAGGACAATGCACAATAACATTATGAAACTAGATTGATAAAACAAGGATATCACACTGATTAGTATCTAGCACTAGGTATACAGCAAATGCAGGAGAAGTATCGGCCCCAATGAGTAATGGTTGGTGTTCATTTGTTCCCTTTTCTTGGCATATAGAAGAGGAGTTTGAAGATCAATATGCCAAGAAAGGGAACAAATGAAGAAATATCAATGGCAATGCCTCGATCTTCATCAAGAATCTCCATCACTATTAAAGCTTGGGTAGTCTTGTTTTAGTAATAACAAAAAAGAGCACATCTAGCTTCTTACATCTATGAGTTATGTATATGTAGTTCATCAGGAGTTCAGGACCATTTGTTGTTTACCTAATCCAAGTCAAAAAGCATGGAGTATCTGCTATAAGAGCATAGGCAATAGTAGATGAACCCATATTCAAACTTTTTTACATCTCAAAACACAAAAATCGTCTTTCATCAAACACAAGATCTAAAATCTAGTTCTAACAATAGATAAACTATTGAATTTTGATATTTATTGGTCTCCCGACTCCCTCCAACCCTAAAAATCTCTTGTCTATCTTCGCTTTTAGTGAAGTAAGAAACAAGTTCTTATCTAAGAGCTTTCAAATCCGATATCTTGCTCGTCTCTTTAGAAGTCCTACAATCTAGGATCTAATGGATATATAAGAACCATCATTAGCTAATGCTCTACGTCTAAGTAATCAAGAGGAGTATTCTTGTCGATTGAATTTCTCTACCACTCGTTAACCTTCTCTTAGTTGTCTAAAGGGCGAATAAACATGAAATATGGACATACAAAGGCATACTAGTAGAACTACAAATACCATGCATATAAGAATGGGAAACCATTACTCTATTAGACTATTGAGCGAACTTAAAAGTTGACACACAAAGAGGTTATATGATGGCTTCTTGATCAAAACTATAGACAAGCATAGTGAACTTAGTTCATGAGGAAGATTCATATTATTAGCACAACGTAATGATCCATTTGCCATAGAGAGTAATACCAAACTCATACTAAGTTATTGTGATTCCTAATAGATAATCATATTGTGATGAAGGAACCTGATTCCAACAAGGTAAAAGAGTGGATTAACTATATCATAGGCATTAGGCTTAGAAGTAGGCATATCTAGGGTTCCACATACCCACAAATTTAAAGCAGTGCAAATATAGGAAGTGCTGAAGTTATATATAGTATGATTAAAGCAAACACATTTCAACTAAGCTTAATGCACAAGCTAATTCAATTACATATCACTTCACTACAACTTTCACTAGATGAAACCGGAGACTATTAGTAAAGACATGCATCCACAAAAATAGTTCGCTTGATACATAACATAATAGAAAGCCAAATCTTTCAATCTTTCAAATCTATAGAATCAAGTAAATACCACATTTACAATAAACTTGTACAAATCAGCAATAACCAAAGCATTGTATTTGTCATCTTCCAAAGAGAAATAGTAAAGGGTTAGAGAAATAATCCTACACGGCATAAAGCTTCAGCGTGCTAACTTAGATGATCCCCTATATTCTATATAGCTTAAGAATCAAGCTGCGAAAATACCCCAAAAGACAAACCAAATAGCCCCTCAATGAGACATCGTCACCTTTGATTTTATGTGTAAATCATCATATAGTAGAAAGTTATTTAGTTCCACCCTATGTTCAAGTATCGAAGGTCAGTAATATCGATCATGGATAAAACGTCCCTTGCACATATATGACGGAAGAAAATTTGTGGTCTTACATTAGGCAATTCAACTAATATGAGATGCTCAAAAGTATTAGAAATGTCTCATATTAAATGGCTTAACCAAGCCTTAGTTATGTGCTAATGCAACACACTCTCAAGCAATGTAAATTTGACATACTAGTATCCATGAAACAAGGTATAGGCACATTATGTATTTTGTGACTCCACTTTGTATGTCTCGTATCCATGAAACAAGGTATCTAAGGCATTTCCGAACCTTTGATATGAACCAAGTTATCGTCTATAGCTAGTAATTTTACATCAAATTCAATCACTTTCTAGAAAAGCTTGACCATCAAAATTTGCTAGAATCGCACAAAACTTGCATTACAAATTACAATATATACCAATCAGCAAACTTCAAAAGACGATTTCAATTTACAACATTCAACTTAACCAAATCGATGAATTTCCTGTAAATAAAGACATGAATCAATCAAGCTAAATTGTTACATTTACGCATGCAATTCAAGCACAGAACAGCAAATAGTGCTACTCAAAGTACAGACATCATAAAGAATAAGCTCTTATAATTAAGGATCGTAAAACAAACCTCTTCCTGCATGTGAAGAAGCTTAGCTTGCTTTTCATTGCAATCTGGCCTGTAGGATTCCGCAGAAGCGCTACCACAACTCATATCAGTAGAACCACAAAACCTCGATCCCGCAACAGTAGAAACAGCCACACTCTCGACCTCTTCGCTCGCTCTTACATTCCTCAACCCAGCAGCAGAAAAGAACTCATCTAACAACACCTGAGCTGGCTTCAAAAACTTAGACTCCCTCAATATCGTTGCATATCCCGTAAAAGGCCCAAGTGGACCGACATTTCGATACACATGATTATTAGAACTTCCTACAACATCTTGGACATGATTGTTACCAGAATTTAACTTCACAACAGATGAAGGGACGCTTCCTAATAACTCGAAAGGCTTCAACTCTCGTGGCTCATCATCACACAAGTTTTGCATTCCACAAATTTGATTAGATGACAAAGAAAGCGAAAGAGCGTGATGAGTACGCGAACTTCCATCATTCGTCTGACTTACGAATGATGGAAGTAAAGGCAGCTCATTCCCACCATTCGTCTGACTTACGAATGATGGAAGTAAAGGCAGCTCATTCCCACCATTCGTCTGACTTACGAATGATGGAAGTAAAGGCAGCTCATTCCCACCATTCTCCCAACCATGTACATCTCCCTGATAATAATGAGCTACCGATACTTCACCTGTCGCACTCGAATTATTATTATTATTATTATTATTATTATTATTATTATTATTATTACTATGGGGTGAAAAATGCGACATTATCAAATTCCGCCTTCCATGATCATTATCATAACTTGTAACCCAATTCTCACAACTCTGCAAGGGCTGAGGATCACAGGAATCGGAACTCGAGGGCGCCAAGAAGCGTGACGGGTGAATATTGGCATAGGTTGTCGATTGAGAACCCGAAAAATTCAACATTTCCGACGGAAACACAATAGCTGAATTATTGTGATTAAGACTACGATGATGAAAATTATTAGTGTGAAAATCTTCCAACTGCTGAACTCTCAACTTATCTCTTCTCCTTTGTTGTGCTACATGTAACTCTGGCATATAATTATTGCTCATTTCCATATTTCCACCAACTTTCTTATAAAAAATCCCTCAAATTATCAAATAATAATCTTCTACAACTGCAAATTTATATGATATAGGTCCATTAGTAAAACAAGATTATATTATATGATATGACATTTCATTTGCATGGGAAGGAAAAATCAAACCTATAATTAGGAGAACCATCATTTCAAACTTTTATAAACATATGTCGGCCATATAATGCTCATTAATACGCTACAAATAGTAAAATTAAGAGAATGAAATTTAAACCACCAATTAAAAGTTTAATAATTCAATGAGTTCTACAGTGTTAAAAAGATCAAGATAAAAAAAATAAAGGGAGTGAAAAAAAAAGGAGAGAGAAAAGGTAATCTGAAAAGCATGCCAGCTCATCATCATCATCATTGTCGTCATCTTCTATCTCATTCCTAGCAACTCTAAACCCTAAAAATGTGTGTTCATCACACCTCATCTCTTTTCTATTTTTTCTTTTTTGTTTTGGTTTTGCTCAAATTTCATACAAAAAAAAATAGATCTACTTTCAAGAATTTTAAAGTAAAGAGTACAGTAAACAAAGAAAATGAAGCAAATCATACAATACAACACATACACTTCAAATAAAAAGAAGGGAAAAATAAAAAAAGATAATTCAAGTAGTTAATAAGTGAATAATAATGATTGCACCACAGTAACATGACACGCCATGAGAAAACTTGCATACTAATCACTAACAAAGCTAAATTACCATTACCCCAGTGTCTCAAAGGCTCTCGCCTTGAGGTAAAGAGGGTCGGAAATACGCAACCAATCTCCAATCCGTGCGTCGTTTCAGTCGTTTCTGGAACGACACACGGGGAGGTACTTGTTCCAGATGAATCATACTATACTAAACAAAATTACAATATGATATATACCTCCGGTGACGGTCCGATGACGTACGGATAATGTATGTGATGGACAAAAGAAGAGTGAAAGAATCAGTTAGGTAAGAAAAGAATGAAGGTAGTGGGTGTGTTTGTTTGTTAAGGAGTATTTGTTAAGGAGTGTTTGTTTGTTTGGAGTAAAAATGGGAATGGAGGGAAGTTATGGAAATAGTGAAGTTAGCTTGTGAATTATCTTAGGTTTATATTTATTTATTTTTTGTTTTTGTTTTTTCAAGGATATGGAAAATGTGTCACCCACACGTTTCCTTCTTGTCTTACAGAACTGCTACTAGTAGTACTACAGTACTACTTATTACCAGCCTACTACTGCTACTACTGATTTTGGCATCAAGAAAGAAGATGATAATTAATCAACGTTTTCTCGAGTAGTTTGCCGGTTTATCGGAATTTCGCTATAATTACGTTAGACTCAACAGCTCAACTCGAGTTTTAACTTGATAAGTTATATATGTACTTATGTGTGAGTCTAGCAAGTTGGTACAAGGGGTTTGACGGTTAGGGTCTTCTTTAAGATATGCTTATGCAAAATTAGACTGCTTACCACTTAATATGCGACTTTTTGTTAGTACTATGAAAATAATAATAATAATAATTAAAATAAGTGAGAGACAGCAGAGAGAAAAATGTTCTTACGCTAACTTTACGTTATAAAGGTAAAGGCTGACATGGTGTGGGTCTTTTAGTTATATCTTTTCATATGGACATGATTGCCCCTTACGATGCGGGTGTTGTGACGAAATATGCCATTGCTTGTAATGTGACAAGTTCAACTTTTCGAATTCACTTCTGGCTTATTTCCTGTTTGGGAAAATCCTAATTTCTTGTTCGGGTGAATTGGCCAGAAAGACAGGAAAAGACCAGTGGTGAATAAATTTTTGCATGTGGTTTGATATTGGAAGGTTGTTGGTGTTTCAATGCAAGAAAGAAATTGGAGTTCACTACAAGAAAATATGCAAATTGTGACCAATAATTGCGATGGTCTAAACAGATAAATTGCGATTCAATATTGATTCAATTTTTGAATGATTTCGTCTTTTGCTGGGACTATCGATCACCCAAACTTGTACGTAAATACACTAGGGTTGTAAGGAGCATGCACGACGAGCCCCATTATTTTTTAATAATAATACAAATTAGGTAGCTACGAAATAGTTAGAAAAGGCAATCTAAAACATATCACGCAAAGATGAAAAATCAACGTCCTTAATTACCAGGCTAGGCCATCCAGAGTAACGGGAATGAAATAGTATAGTAACTTATATAAGTTTTTTTTTTTTTTTTTTTTTTTTTTTTTTTTGAAATCTAGTAACTTATAAGTTTGTCTTGGACAATTCCACAATTTGAAAGACGGTGGCATGGATTGTTGAATCAAGAGTTCAAGACACTCATTTTGGGGCTACATATATTGATGAACAAGTTAACTTACCTGTAGATATAAAGCTGAACATGGTGAAGAACTCTACATACTGTTTAATATGGCCTTAATTTATCCAATAATTTGATACTGCTATAGTAGTATTAGTACTGTACAAGTTACTTGAATGGTCAAATGGAGCCATGGAGGGGAGATCACAATATTTCGCTATTGCCATTAATAATCAGTTGACACAAACTCCAGGGAATACATTGGTGTGTACTAGAGTACTGTCTAATATACAATTGTTAATTCTGTTCAATTAAACGATTTTTATAATGAAAGAACGCTTACTCTTTTTGCAACTGAAGTAAACTAAGCTAAACCTTCACGAACTTTTATTTCTTCCTTTAATTAGCCAGTTTAACTAGAAATCTTCAATCATAAAAATGCCACATTAAAAACTCATGTCATGTATAAAAGCATAGTAGTGTTAGACTGTTAGTGTGTTACTTACCTTACATCCAACTAAACGAGAAAAGCTAGCATGCATAAGAAATTAAGAACAAAATTAATTGAGTGAAGAAAAAAAGTTAATTAAGCAGGATAAAAGGATACGTTGGGCAGGGAGGAGAAGTGCGTGAGTAAAGTGAAAGATAACGTCATGAAGAAGCAGGTAATTGGGCATTAGGAAAGAAGGGAGTGACACATGCCGGATTCTAATTACAGAAAACCTGATTGTATCTTTTGCTAAACTGCAGTAGCTATATTACCATTTACCGATGATTTACTGCTCAACATAATTAAAGCTGCCACTGTATCTTTCACTCTGATACTCTCTTAGAACAGAGTGCAAAACTATACTGTAGATGTTGGTGAAGTGGCCGTTCTAATTGGATACGTACTTCTTACTGGACAAACACTACAGTATAATTTTACTTAGAGCATCCGTTACCATGAACGAAATTCTCATTCATTAAAAAAATTTCATGAATGAATGGAAATGTGGTGTTGTTGCCATGAATGAATTCCACACCAAAATCTTCCCCAAACTTTCCCAGTTTTTAAAAAAAAAAACTGACCATTATTTAATTTGACATTTATCAAATTTTTCAATGCTCATATTTTCTAAAATACTTTATAAAAAATTATAAAAAAAAATATCAATAATTTTAATTTTTCATTATCTACAAATAGAGACCCATTTTGTTATAATTTGACACAACATTTTATTTTCTTTATGAGGAGGGAGAAGATGTGATGGGGTATTGGATGAATGAAAATTTCATTCATGGTAGTAGGAGATGAATGAAAATTTGATTAAAAACATGGGAATGAGAGAGAAAGTGGTAGAGAGAAGTGAATGAATGAAAATTTTGTGCATTGTAAAGGATGCTCTTACGAGAACGGTTTTACTTCTCTCGCTCTTAATGTGGATGATAAATGTACAGGCGATTCAAACAATCCTAATTTGAAGGAGTTTTAAGATTATTTGAACTTGAGATCGTAGAGTTACTAAAGATTTAATACCATTTGTAATAGTGTATGGTTGAGACTTAATAATTAGCTTTACCATCTTAACATTGTTCGCTTTTAATCTCATATTATGAGTCTTTACTCTTTAATAAGACCATAATAGCGAGTTTAACATAAGAGTCTGAACCATTTTATGGTTAAAAATTTTGACTTAGTTATTCTTTCACATAGGAGGAGAGATTGTTAGATAACCAATAAAGCCAAAAGTTTAGACGGATGGTTATAACATCCATAATGGTTTTTTAGTTCAGCAGAGAGAAATGGACTCACTTTTATAAATATTAAGTTGAGTGGTAAATATTTTCTCTATCAAGTGGACTCTCAAGTACACCGAATAGACGAGCATGTGCATTATTTCCACTTTAAACCTAAATAACATTCGCGTGAGAGGGGTGTGTAACGTGTTAAGTTATAAAACCGTGATTCAAGTGAGTTGGGGGAGAGGGGGGGGGGGGGGGGGGGGGGGGGGGGGGGGGGGGGGGGGGGGGGGGGGGGGGGGGGGGGGGGGGGGG
>JBBYHQ010311219.1:0-17234 GCA_038382645.1 Spergularia azorica | reverse complement strand
TACCAAAGAGGGGGGTCCTAGGAATAATCCTAGGTTTCCCCACTCAATTTTAACCCTTTATTCCCCTTCCATCCAAGAGCTACCCTTAAAGGGGGTTTATTGTATCACATGGACCTTTACTAAGGTGCATTATCTTAAGGGCTATGGCCCAACCACAAAGTGGTACCAACACTTATAAAGCTCTTCCGGTACGCCCTTATCAATGAATCTACAAAATCCTTCCAATTGCATCTAATTAAACCTAGGTATTGTAGACATCAGCTCATTCCCCTCTCGTAACATTTTAGCCCAATTCCTCATTCGTTTAAAAATCCTATTGAATCATATTGATCGATCTAGCTCTGATGGAATTTATATTATGTTTACTAAATCACATAAAATTTTACACAAACATTCCATATATATATATGGGATGTTTTAAATACGTATGAAAGGAGGAATACATAAAATTGGCTACTCATGCTAAAATTGAAGTTTGTAACAGATACAAGAGGAAAAAGGTTGATAAAACATTATTTTTAAAAGAATTGTGCTGCTTAATTATATTTATTTAATTGATTCCATTTCTACCATTATTATGATATTACTCCCGATTGTATACTAAAAAAGAAACTGGGTACATAATTTTATCCCTTCACTGAGATAAGCATAATCATAAACAATATTGAGTTTTTTGTTTTTTTTTTGTTTTTTGCTACTTAATGCCTTTATCATTTAGCGTTTTTTTTTAAAACAAAAACCGATTTGGGGAGAAACACTCTATTTTAGTACTATATCGTCGAATATAAAATATAACGTGATTGTAAAGCAAAATGGGTTATAATTAGTAAATAATCAATTTAAACATAAGATACACAATTGTCTGTGTAATTTCTGTTATGGTTCCGTGGTTTACATATATGCATAATTGTTGTTATAATTGAAATTGAGAAAACGATAGAATTAACTTTTGTTGAGAATTGAGATGACGTAATAATGATGATTAGTTATCCTTTGGATTTTCTTATGTCATTAGGGAAAGGTTTTTTAAAGTCAGAATCTAAGGCTCGTTCATGAATTAACAAAATCAGCAAATAATTATAGTTATAGTTAATGGTTACAATTACGTATGACTTTTGTGACTGAAAGTCTATCTTTTGGGTAGGGATTGATACATGAGAAGAGAGCTTTCATGTTGATTTGGCAAGTAAGAGTCAATTCACAACTACAAATTCGTGCTACTGACTTTACAGGACAATATTTCACAAACTGCAAGGTTTTTCGTGTTGTTTCCTGTTGGATAAGATAATTCATGTTCTTAGCTTTCCGAAAAGTGGTCATATGCCTCATTTGATTAAGTAACAGATATGCGCGTTTTAAGTTGAACTGTCCAGTTTCTAGGCGGGTACACATTGACGACCACTTATGGTATAAACCCAAGTTATGCACGTCCAATGAAGCTTCTCAATAGATATTAGCTATGCCTTATTAGTTATTTTCTTCATAATAAAGGAGCTTATGAGGTTTACGAGTTGTTCAACAAGTTTTTAGGAAAGTTCTCTAAATTCAGTTGAGTCGAAGTTAAGGAAAGTTCTATTAGAGCCTTACCTTATTTTATAGAGTCTAGATGTGTCTATTTAGTATAAATAGAGAGTCTTGTTGCATTGTAAATAGATAGATGATAGACGAAGATTATTTTGAGAATTAATATCAAAGAGTCGAAAGGAGAGTTTCCCTTCAATCCTGTGTGAATTCTAGCTAAGATGTACTTTAGCTTTTGTTGATTTACTAGCTGCGTGCGAGTGATCAAAGTGATCAAAGATCGAAACTAGGCGAGGTAGTCCAGGGATTGATCGTAGTTTGGACGAGTTATAGGTCTAACTTGTTCATCCATATCCTTTATTGTTTCCTTTGTTGTCCTAAATACACGAAAATACCAAAAACAGCTCCAGAGTACACTATCTTGTTCTGTACCCACGAGTATTCCAGAGAACAGACTCCAATTCTGTTTCTAGGTTCTTATCAGAGTACAAATTCGTGGTCTGTACTGCAATACGCTTCCGCAGGCATTGTTATTTCGTATCAGGGATCCAATAAAAAAGCAAAAGCTTTTTGGTAGTCGTTAGTAGTAAGGGAATTAATTAAATGGGATTCAAAACGCAAGTATAATAAAAAATGTGCATTAATCTATCCCTATAAAGGGAATATTTTCATTTCTTTTTTTTTTGGCGGCATGGCCGAGTGGTAAGGAGGAGGAGTGCAAATTCTTTATATATCCCCAGTTCAAATCCGGGTGCCATCTGATTCTAAAAAAATGGGGAAATATCCTAATCACTTATCGACTACTATAACCTATAACTTACTGAAACTTACATTGCAGAATTATTCCCCAGCCGAAGGAGAAGGAATAGTCTCTTGATACATACTTGATTCCAAGTATCTACTAATGGGCTGTAAATCTTTGTATCTAGAATTCAAGTCAATTCTTGAGTAAGTAGTTCGTACTAATTGCGGAAAACCAGAATAGAATTTGTATCCAAACTCACAAGAATCTCTTAGTACTCAAGTATTCAATTAAGGTTTAAGGTTGGAGGGACAAAACTTATTGTCAATAGACGGTGAATATACTATGCAAAATCATATAGGAATTCTTTGATATGTATGTTAATTTATTGGATTGATTCACTAAATCAAGGCAAAGTACGAAATTCTTTTTGACTCTGTACCATTGATTTCACTATTATTAGTAAACAATAATGGAATAACTCCTTCATTTTCATAGAAATAGGGGACATAATTCACATGAATATTGTAAGTCTCGCTTGGGCTGCTTTAATGGTAGTCTTTACATTTTCTCTTTCACTTGTAGCAATTAATGAGGAAACATGGATTACTAGAGACTCACAATTATTTGTCGTTACTAATAGATCTCGTTGAAATCGTAGTTCCATTGCAACTTTTAGTTTTATTTCTAAGTTAGCGTTCTATAAATTGAAATTACTAGAGATTCACGTGTCTTCTCAATTTTATGGGGTTGTAACTTACTTAGTACTCGGGTCCATAATGTACAATAATCGTTTGTTTCATAAGATTTCAATGCTCGAAAAAACTAGATGTTCCTTACTAGTAGTAGGCTTGTTAGTTATATTGTTGAAATTTAACTTTTATTACAACTTTTCTCTACAAGCTATCATAATATTGGAATAATTGGACAAAGTAGTTATTTGAAAAACATAATATATTTGTCAATTAAGTATATTAACCAAAAACAAATCAAATAAAGAGTTTAAAAAAACACTGTGGAAGGTGACCTCAAAATTACCAACGATTGAAATTAGGTAACAATAGTTGATAGACTCATAGTCGCAATACCAAGAATGATGATATAGAAGAGTCATTACCATTTTTGTCCAATAATTTCATGTGGTTTGACATGTAACTGTGGTATACAAGTACACTCTCCGTCCCAACTCAAACACCCCATATAAAAAATGAACCGTTATTGAGGAGGGTGTGCATTCTAATTAGTGAATCAAAGTTCCAAAAATATTACATGGTGAATCAGTAAAGATTTTTACCTGACTTACTATGTTAATTTAGTGTAACTTTGAATAACCAATTAGTATGTCCATTCTCCTCAATGCGGGGGTATTTTGGATATGGGGTGTTCGAGTTTGGATGAAAAAAGTACTCATCTTAAATACAAATGCAACACTTGTAAAATCCCGATCTATCATGGCAGCTTGTCAGGGTGTGTATTGACCCCACATACCCACACATGTCATTTCGATGCAATTTGACATCACTCGCGCACACCCTAGGAAACTTCCTAGAAGGTCACCCATCCTAAGACTACTCTTAAGCTAGCACATACTCTGAACTGTGGAGTTCTTAGCAAGGGGGCTTTCGAAAGTCGACTTTGTTGGTATGAGTAGCACTATCAATCCTTTTAGGCACTCAAGAATCCCTTAAACTTCATATAGCCTCCTCATAAATCTAAGATATTACCGCACTGCTCAATTCATTAAAGTGAAATGAATAATGTACAACAATAACCTCCAAAATTAACAAACTTATTCCAAGTATTCCCCAACTGTTTTTTCTTTTCTTTTAGGTCAAGTGTCCTTAATTAGAACCACTTGTAAAGAAACCACTCAAAATACTTATTAGTTGAGTCATCAAATTGTCTACTTATGGTTGTTCGGCTCAAGATGATCTTTATTTTGAGGATTATAATAGTTTTATTTTGTGAATATGAGCATCTGGGATATGAGGATTCGAACCTGAGACAACCCCTGGGCAGGTTAATTTCTGATAACCACCAGTACAACCTTGACTAAAGATAAGCATTTGTACTTGAATTTTACTTACCGAATCACATGTTCGCAAGTGTATTAATTGAATTTGAACAACAAGAAACAAAAACATTTTAATGAATTAGATGTCATCCCTTTATGTGTAGGTTTTAGTGCTTCAATATAAATGCATACACCATATTTTCGAAGCTCAAGTTTATGCAATGTACTTTATATTCTATTGATGATTACGTTGACTGCTTTTCCACTAAATTTCTTAATTTGGAGGGAATGATATCGGGGATTTGAATTTTGAAACAAATATTTGGAAACTTCAACCAAGGGGATGACAATCATTCAAAATTTTGTCCTCATTTGTAGTTCATGCCTTTGTTTTACCTAGACGGGTACGATTTGTGTAATATTCCGAAAATCGATTGTGAGTAATGTAGTGCTAATTTTTGTTATGACAACGAAATCATAGATTCTCGCTAACTAGATTTGATGGTCTCAATTGGTTATTTACTGTGATGATACATCACCAACTCACCACCTTAACATTAGTTTACAACTTTTGAAACATTTGAGCAAATCAATGTTTTTTTTTGCAAGAAAGTTTTGGTTTTATTCATCCAATTAAGGGAATAAATTTTCCTTACAGAAAATACCCACTAAAGAGCTCTACTCACCTTAACAAGCTATCCAATCGTAAATTCTAGTGCAAACAAGGAATTTAACATGGTTTACTAGCCAATCTATGCTATGCTCCTGTTCTCGGAAAATCCTCGAATTCCTCTCCATCCAGATTTGATATAAAGTTGCATTTAAGCTTGCCTTAGCCCACTTTGTCTTCCAGTGTTTCCTTCTTGCTTTTTTGCTGAACCAGACTAGCTCCCTTTTCAGGTCCCAGACTCTCTTCCTGATGCCTAGCCAATGTAAATATCATGCCACACAGCTTTAGCTATCTTGCATCTGAAGAACAGATGTTTGTAGGTCTCTTCAGCTTCTTTACAGAGGATGCATCTGTTAACAGTTTGAAATCCCCTTTTCTGCATGTTGTCGACTGTAGCTAGGCAATTTTGCACTGCTAGATAAGCTATGAAGCTATGTTTTGGCATAATTACACTGTCCCAAACAGCTCTATGCCAGGTGACCTTATCCTGCTTCTTTCTCAAGCTATCATATGCCTTAGCAGTGTGAAATTTACCAGCTTTGCTCCAAGATTTTATCATTTGGCTTGCTGCAGTCTGATCCCCAGCCATCTTCATTATCTCGTCCCTCACTCTAAGAATTCCTTTCCAACTTTCAGAGTCTGCAGGCTTTGCTCTTGTTTGCCAAATACTCTGATTTTTCAGCCCATAAGCTTTAATCCACTTACACCAAATACCCTCCTGATCATTTTCCAACTTCCAAAGCCATTTTGATAGCATGGTTTTATTCCAAGCAAAAACTTCCTTGATGTTAATACCTGCCTCATCCTTAGGAGAGCATAAACTGGCCCAACTTTTATATGTTATCTTCCTCATTCCAGCCGAAATCCCCCACAAAAAATCTTTGCAGATTTTGTTGATCTTCTTGAGAATCCCTTTAGGGATAAGTAGACTGGAACTCCAGAAGTTTTCAAGGTTAAACACTGCAGAATTTATCAACTGGACTTTTCCTGCAAAAGAGAGGAATTGAGTCAACCAGTGATTGATTGAAGCTTCAAGCTTTCTGATCATGGCATGGTACATATCAGTTCTGAGTTTTTTGGCATGTAATGGAATTCCCAAGTATCTGAAAGGGAATGTCCCTTCGGTAAAGCCAGTGTCTTGGAGAATTTGCTGCTTGACCTCCTTTGCCACTCCCCCAAAATAAATATCTGTTTTGGCAGGATTGGCTTGTAAACCAGATATACTAGCAAAATCATTTAGACATTTCATTACTGCTCTTAGTGATGGCACATCTCCTCTTGTGTAGATCATGAGATCGTTAGCAAAAGTTAGGTGAGTAAGCCTAATCTTAGAACACTTACGATGCATTGAGAAGCTCCTTTGAGCAGGCATTTTCCTCAGCATTTTTTACAGCACCTCCATGCTGAGAACAAACAGATAGGGTGACAGTGGGTCACCCTGTCTTAGCCCACATTTCCCTGCAAAAAACCCCTCATAACTCCTATTGATTTTGATTGAGTACCATGGAGTGGTTATGCATTTGATTACCCAGGTTATGTAAAGGTCAAGAAACCCCATGTACTTCATCATATTTTCCACAAAATCCCAGTTTAGAGAGTCAAAAGCCTTCTTTATGTCAACTTTAATCAGGCTTCTGGGAGATACATTCTTCCTTCCATAACCCTTCACCAAAGACTGTGACAGCATCACATTATCAAATATGCATCTTCCGTTTACAAAAGCAGCCTGCTCTTCTCCAATCAAACTTGGAAGAACTTCTTGCATTCTGTTAGCAAGGACTTTGCTTATGGCTTTGTAAACAGTTGAGCAACATGAGATTGGTCTGAATTCAGCCACAGTTGTAGGATTTTCTTTCTTTGGGATTAAAGTGATCATCGTACTGTTAGCCTGCTTGGAGAGTTTTTTTCTGATGAAAAACTCCCTCACTGGTTGTGTAAAGTCTTCTTTAACCAAACCCCAATTCTCCTTGAAAAACCCTGCTGAAAACCCATCATGTCCAGGGCTTTTATTGGAGTCTATGCTGAAAATAGCTTCTGTTATTTCCTCATCAGAGATAGGCATGATTCGCATATCAGCTTGGCTCCTTTGAATTATAGTCTCATTCTCAAATATGGCAGCATCCATATCCTTAACCTTGTGCTCTGTGCCCAACAGATTTACATAATAATCTATGAATGCCTTGGCAATGCTCTCCTGATTTGTATGTATTTCTCCCTTCATATCCATAATTTTCCCAATAATACTCTGATGTTTTCTCTCAGCAATTCTGGTGTAGAAATATTTCGTACTGCAATCTGCCTCTTTAATGTGCTGTAGCTTGGCCCTTTGACACAGCATGCTAATTTCAGCTTGCTTCAGTTGTTGAAATTTCTGCTTCATCTCTCTGGTTTGCTGCATAAGTTCAGGTGAGGTATTCTCTTGTAATTCCTTTTGCTTTTTGAACAATTCATTCTTCACCTCCTCAACTCTTTTGGAGAGATTTGAGAAATTAGCCTTGTTTAAATCAGTAAGAGCATGCTTCACATTCCTCAGTTTATGAAACAATGCATGCATCCTCCTTCATCCACCCTTTGATCCCAAGCATTCTTGACAACTCTTTTGTAGTCACTATGAGTAGACCAGCAATTGAGATACCTGAAAGCTTTCCTAGGTTTGAATTTCTTAAGTACTCTTACCATTACGGGAGAATGGTCAGAAAGGCCTGAAGGTAAGAACTCAGCAAAAGATGCTGGGGTTTTGAAATCCAAGCAGCATTTACTAGAGCTCTATCAAGCTTACTCCAATTCATTGTTTCCCCCTCCTGGTTGTTAGTCCATGTGTAGTAACACCCGTGCCCAGCTATATCATTTAGGCCACAAGTCACCAGACAGTTATTAAAAACCCTGAGGAATATTGCTTTGTTTTTCACTCCCATATCTGATGACATTGAAGTCACCCAAAACCAGCCATGGTTTAATCCCTGGATTCAGATTTTCCAAAGCTTCCCAAAGTAATTTCCTCTCAATTGAGTCATTACTTGCATAGGTGAAAGAAATATGAAACTCTTGATTGGAGATTATGTGGAATACTCTGCAATGCACAAACTGAGAGTGTGTTTGGAGATTTTCCACTCTAATTTGTTGTGCCTTCCAAATGACCCAAATTCTGCCATTCCTGTGATGATTGTAGGTTGTAACTGCATTATAACCAGCAAATTTCCTCTTTATTATAACTTTTTTTTTGTGCTCTTTAACCCTAGTTTCTAGAACCCCAATTATGTCCACCTTTTATTTCAACAAGAGATCCTTCACCTCTTGTTGCTTGAGGGTGTCATTGCAGCCTCTGATGTTCCATGAAGCTACTAATATTGTGTAGGTGGGTCAGGTGGAACCCCCTCCCCTACAATTTGTTTCATGCTGTCATCTTCCTCATCCTCATATCCTGTGGGCTCCATGAACATTAGATGTCTGAATCTGTTTACTATAGAAGCAGAAGAAAGTTGATGTGCTTTATTCTTCCTCGATGAGTATTTCCTGCTGACCAGCTTAAATCCTACATCACCCATTAATGGTGATTGGGTGAGATTTCCTGGAGAGGCCTGATCAGCATATTCTAGATCCTCAACCACATCTTGCTGATTGTGAGACTGCTCTGTGTCAGGCTGCTCTCCTGTTTTACTAGACTTTCAATCGTCAAATTCCTTTGACAGACTCGGGTTTTGAACTTTCTCCCCTTCTGGAGTTGTAGACAGCTTTATTTGGGTCTCAGCCATATCAGGTTCAGGTGCTACTGCTGCCTGTATGACATTCCCATTTTCCTCACTGTGTTCTGCAGGTTTTTTGGTAACAGGTCTGTAGAGCTTCTTCACCACTCCTTTCTGTTCTTTTGGCTTGTTATGTTTGCAATGCTGCACATCATGCCCCAATTTCTTGCATCCCTTACAGAAATATGGTACCCATTCGTAATGAATTGCCTGGAATTGGGATCCACAATATGGTGTTTTAATCAGAACTTCCTTTGGCAGGTCTGCAGAAACATCTACCTCCACCATTACTCGAGCAAAACCCAGCTTTTCCTTGTGAGTTGTTTGGTAGTCCGCAAATAGAGGCTTCCCCACCCTGCTGGCTATTTTGCTTAGAGCATTTTCAGACCAACACCAAGGTTCAAGCTCCGGAAGCAGAATCCAGACTGGAACATGACAAGTTGAGTCAAGTTCTTGTGAAAACCCTGGCTCTCATTGCTTCAAAATCATGGTGCTAGGTCCAATTCTCCATGGTCCTCCTTTTAGTATATTCTGCATATCCTCCTTACTGCTAAATCTGAAACTAAACCAGCCTCGTTTGTAATATTTAATGTCAGGGTGTTCCACATGTTGCCAGTTCCTCTGGACAAAATCCTTAATCTCCTTCATCTTCGGTCTTGCTCCAATTACATTCCCTACTAAGGAATTTGCCCAGAAATCTAGCTCACCCATTATATCGTCCTCCTCAATTATGATTTCTTCTGCATTAGCATTCTCCGCATAATGGTGTAATGGCATGCCCACTCTCGGCTTTGGTTTCACTATTTTGTTCCAAGGTTTAGTAAATTTACCCAGCTTTTCACCCTTATCATGTCCAGATTTTCCCCCAATTTCAGATTCGATTTCTCCATGTTCAGCTAATTTCCCAGAATTTGTCCCAATTGTCCCATTTTCCCCATTTTCAGAGGCTTTAGGTTGGGTTTGCAAATTTCCACTCCTCAATAAAACAGTGCCAGAATCAACATGATCAGACGGATTTTGCACAGATTTCTTACCAGATTTTGCCAGAGTTGATTGAATCATATCATTCAGTAGATGAGGTGAATGCTTTTCCAGCTGGGTGTCTTCATTCTCTTGCATTCTTCACTACTGTCTCCGTTACCAGTATCGTTGGATTGCTGTTCCTTTCGCGGTCGTCCCCGTTGCTTTTGTTTAGGTGGCCGTCCTTTCCCTCGAGTTTGAGCCATGGACAAGCTTTAGCTATGGAAAACTTGATGAGGAAGCTTCCCCCTTACGCACGGCTCTTTTCCCAAATTTTTTATTCTTTTTATTTTAATCAAATTTTAGGAAAGAATAAAATCAGTTTTTTGAACAAATCAATGTTCCGTAGCGTATTCTGACATTATTATGATACGTAGTGCACTATTCAATGATTTGTGTGTTTATGTTTGTTTGAGATTTTCTTTTTTTGTAGGTCGAGGCCTATCAAGCATAGTGTATAAACAATTGCAGATGAAACTATCTTAGAGTGTGGGTTGGTTTAAACAAGAACAAAAATAACTTTGTTCGAGCTAGGGGTGATCCCTAATAAGAATCACTTTAAGTCACACTATGTTTTTTTGAAAACTAATAAAAATGCATAAAACTCTTCAAAATAGGAAATACAGTCACGGAGACTCCCATATTAAAGCACACTAAAGCCTGTGGTTTTCTTTAAACTCCAATGTGGAACCTCTTACAAAGGGAAATATAGAGTAAAAATCACCACCCATCGAAGTATTTGATGAAAGTAAAACCACAACGGAGTCTTTAGTACAACCCATTGGATCGGACATGTCAAGAAAAGGCACTGATTTCGTTGATTCTAGCAAACTTATCTCCTCAACCAGGTTTTTTTCGAGAACACGCAGCATTTCCACCAACTTGCTACTTGCATTCTCAAGAGTCTTAACATTTCCGTTGTGCTACACCCATGTTTTGTGAGCTAAAAGATTTTCAACTAATCGCTCAGGGGCATTTATCCCAACTAGTTTTAAATCCTGTAAAGTTGCACCAAAGAATCCATATCAGCTTCGGTCGATGACCAGCTTTCAAGTTTTATCATCAATTGAGCAAGTGTTTCTAATCTGCATTTCAAGCCAGTCACAAGTTTTCTTTACCCTTATCTTTTAAATTAATTACTTGTTAGTTATCTTAATATTCCGCTTGTAATCTTAAGTAAATTTTGTCAACTGCTTTATTAATCGGATTAGGTTGGTTAGATCACGTCGATTCGACTAAACCCAATTCATGGTTTTACGAGATCGGATTTCCGGGTTTATGGGTCGAGTTTTCGGATGAATTAGACTTTCCAAGTCCTAACTCTTAGCTCATGTTCGCTTGGGATCTGGAGCACGTAACTTATTTCACTCACTAGTCCTTGCTCCATGGTTACGTGATGGGTTAGGATTTTAAATGCAGGATTTTGAATGCAATTCTATATGATTTACACGAATAGTTTGAGAATATTATGTTGATTATGGTCCACATATCATATAATGTGGTTTTGTTATGTTTTGATAAACAATGTGGCAACTGAAAGCAGTTTTGAGCTGATTTGCGCAAAGGTCAACTTTGAAGGTTATCTCTCAAACTACTTTGAATTTTACTTTGAAACCATTTGGAGATGAAATTTCATGATCTTAGCTTTCCGGAATGTGGTCATGAACCTTATTCGCCCAAGTAATGAAGGAGATACGACTGTTTGAAAACCGCTTGACGAATCAGTGAGCCGCAACTGCGGCGAATGTAGCAGCGTCCGCGGGAAGGAGGCAGTGCGGAAATTGAAGAGGTGGCCCGCCCGCGGTGAGCTCTGCCACGCGCGGCTGGGTCCGCATCCTGGTTTTCCAAAACCGGTCTTTTTCCTAATTTCTGTTTCTTTTTTTTTTTTTTTTTTTTTTTTTTTACAAAAAACTCAGTTGTTATGCTATGGTCCCCGGACCTCCAAACACACGGTGGTCCGGGAAACGTGTCAACCCAAATTCGCCTAGACGGAAAACAGAAAATTACCAAAATCCATTCTTTCTCCTCATTCCCAACCCAACCTGACCCCCTTTACCCCGCGGCTCATCCACCATCACCGACCGACCCCACCACAGCCGCCATAGCCACTCCGGCCAGCACCAGAACCGCCGTCACTTCACCGGCCACCATCTCCGACGCCTCTCCTCCATTCATTTTTTCTCTCCTCATTAATTTTCTCTCCTCATCAAGTTTCATAAATTAAAAAGAAAAAATTCCATCGAAAACTTCATGAAATGGAATTAAGATTAGTCATGGATTTAAGAACTTAATTCCATGGATCTTACCCATATCATTCATGGATATTATGAAAGTGTTATATGGATATTTAAATTCAAGATTTAATTAAAAACTAAAATCAATTTACCAAATTCCATCACCACTAATTCCGCCAGTCGAACTTCCATTTCGGTGACTGCCAACGCCGCACACCCCTACGCCAGTAATAGAACAAGCAATTGGGAAGAATAAAAAAATTATAGGTCAATTCAAAATCAATTTTTTTTTTTATTTTCAAAAGAACAATCAGTAAAAAAAAAAAGATAATTCAAAATTAAACCTCATGCATATAATCAGAGTTGTTCAAAAAGTAACCCGGACCGTATTTTGGACCGAGGACCGAACTTACCTAGTATATATTAAGAAAAAAAGAATTTGAAATTCTTATTTTCCCTGACTCCCACACTACCACTAAAGGCAACAATTCCCGTGAAATCTAAATTACTCAGATAAACTCCCTTTCTCTCTCCACTCAATCATCAATTCCTATGCCCAGATCCACTACCGCCACCCACCTTTTGTCGTCACCGATCTCCACTGTCCCCTATCTTTGGCCGTCGGCCTGTCGCTGGAACTCTATAAGTATTTGTTTTCTCGCACTTACCGTCGGCCGGTCACCGTCGCCGTCTAGTCGCCAAGCCTTCATTGTGTGCATCGTCGTCCGCCGTCGCTATAGTCTGCCATCGGCTCGCCTACCATCCCATGGATATCGTTTTCTCCGTCGCTATTGTTCGCGGTTGCGATTGCATATCTGATTTATTCTCCTTATTTCCTTTTCATTTGTAATATTTAATTTCTAATCTCAATTTAGTTGATATATAATCAATTTTGACCAGATCTTATATTTTGCACTGAATCTTCTGATATGTTTGTTATTTCGCATAATGCAACAAAGTAAGGTTTTTTTTTTTTAATGATTTTCTGGTGACATAAAAATAACGAAGGCAAATGTACTAAGAGTCCAGGCCCTGATGGGTATTCTAGTCAATTCTTTAAATACAGTTGGCATATTGTAGGGAATTCTGTCACTGATGCTGTCAAGTTTGAGAGTGGTAAATTGTTGAGGCAGATAAATAGCACTATGATCACCTTAATCCCCAAGAAACAGAACCCAAAAACTGTCATGAAGTTCAGACCTATTGCTTGTTGCAACACTATCTATAAATGCATCTCAAAAATTTTGTGTGAGAGAATTGGAAAAGTGTGGCCAAGTATCATAAGTCAGAACCAAGGGGCCTTTGTTAAGCAAAGAGACATTGTTGAAAATGTCATGATATGCCAGGACTTAGTCAGGAAATATCACAGGAAGGGGGTTTCTCCCAGATGTTTGCTCAAAATTGATCTAAGGAAGGCATATGACTCAGTTGAGTGGGAGTTTATTGAAGAAATGCTGATAACTCTCAACTTCCCTGAGAAGATAACAAAACTAATCATGGAGTGTGTATGTACACCATCATATACCTTGGCCTTAAATGGAAAAAGTTTTGGTTATTTTCAAGGAAAAAGAGGACTTGGACAAGGTGATCCTCTTTCACCTTTGCTGTTTACTATCTGCATGGAATATTTGTCTAGAATCCTCAAAGTAGTTGCTCAGAAGGATGGATTCAGGTTTCACCCTATGTGTGGAAAAATCAGACTCAATCACCTTTGCTTTGCAGATGACTTGCTCATCTTTTGCAAATGAGATGTTAGGTCTGTTACACTGCTACTCAGGGGATTTACCACGTTCTCAGAAGCATCAGGACGTAAAGCAAATGCTGAAAAGTCAGATATTTATTGTGCTGAAATTGGAAAGAATGTGAAGGATGAGGTTATTGCTTATTCAGGATTTAAAGAAGGGTCTATTCCATTCGGATACTTGGCCAAACAGATTACAGCTGGAAGATTAAGTGTCATGGACTGTAACATACTAACTGAGAAGATTGTACAAAGGATCAGAAGCTTGGGATCTAGGAAATTGTCTTATGCAGGTAGGCTCACCCTTGTTAAAGCTGTCTTGAGCCACTTACATGATTTCTGGGCTAGAGTCTTCATAATCCCTAAAATGGTGATGAGAAAGATCAATGCTATTTGTAGAAACTTTTTATGGGACAGTGGAGAACACCAGATCAGAAGTCCCCTAGTAGCTTGGAAGGACAACTGCAAACCAAAAGAAGCAGGGGGGCTTGGAATGAGAGACATTATCACTTGGAATAGAGCTTGCATTGGAAAATATGCCATTTGGATTTTCAAGAAGGCTGATAACTTGTGGATCAAGTGGGTTAACAGTATATACATCAAAGCAAGCAACTAGACAGATTACTCTCCTCCTAATGACTGCAGCTGGTATTGGAAAAAGGTGTGTGGGATAAAGGAGAGTATGAAAGCTGATTTAGTTAACACAAAGTGGGATAAACCTGCCACCAATTACACTGTTTCAGCTGGATATTGGTGGATGACAGGGGCTTATACTAAAGTCAGCTGGGGAAAATTCCTTTGGTGCAGGCACATCATCCCAAGAACTGGTTTCATTTCATGGCTGGTGGTTCTCAATATAGACTACAACTCAAAGACAAACTCAAGCTAATTGGAGTATGCCAGGATGATACATGTTTCCTTTGTCAGAATGATAGGGAGACACATGAGCATATGTTCTTCCAATGCCCCTATTCAAAGAGATGCTAGGAGATGGTCAGCAATTGGAGCAGAGTAGATTACCCCGACAAAGATACAATCAGATGGTGTGCAAAAAAGAGGATGCAGACAAGAATGGCAAAACAGGTTGCTGGTGCAGTGTTATGTAGCTTAATCTATCACTTTTGGATGGCAAGGAATAAATGCAGATTAGAAATGGTCTTATGGCATCCCAGGAGAATCAGTAGTCTAGTTTTTCAGGAAGTTAAAAATAGAGTTAGGCATGTTCTTAGAAATTGTAGTAGTAAAGACACTAACTGGCTTCAAGCCAGAGGCCTTTTGTAATTGTTTGAATGACTCGTTCTGGGGTCATTAACAGTGCTTAAAGTTGCAATAAAATTCACATATCAAAAAAAAGAAAATAACGAAGGCGTAAAGTCCGGTTCGGTTCGGTCCGGGTTTGGACCGGTTAATTCGGTCCGGTCCGGGTCCGGTCCTAACCTTGCCGGCCCGGTCTCCTGGTCTCAAATTTGGTGAGATCCGGTCTTCGGTCTTTACCGGGTCGGTCCGGTCCGGTCCGGGTTTGGACCGGTGAACACCTCTAGATATAATATGAGAAGTTCATGTGTATTTTGATTAGAACACATGGATCTTATGACTTTTGTACATGGATCTTCTTGTTGATGTTCATGGATGTAAGGCGAAAATCGAGATCCATGATACAAACTGTAGAGATCCAAAACTTACCACCTTAAAATGCACGGAGGAGGTGGTGACGTTGGCGCTGACGATCGAGGGCGATGGAGGTGGTCGGTGGTGGAGCGACAGAGGGGGAGGGAGAACAGATGAGAGAGATGGGGTAAAAGAGGAGAGAGAAATTGAAGTGACGCTGAAATTGATTTCTTTCTTCTTTTTTCTCTTTTTTTTTTTATTTCGCGCGGCAAATTATATATTGACACGTGGCTCAGACCACGATGAGCCTGTGGTCCGGGGAACATGGTATAATTTGCCAAATAAGCTACCACTAGTTTACATTTAGTTGCTCTACAATTTCATTTGTAGACAATTCTTTGTAATAGCAAGTAAACGAATACTAACAATGGTTTTTACAATTCCGATAATGCCTAATTCATTTCTCTCTTTATCCCCGAATATTCGAGCATTCCTCTCATTCCACATCATATAAATAGTGGCTGCAAGGCTCATACAATACCAATTATAATGCCAATGCTTCTTTCTCTTCTTGCTGGCACTCCATTTCAACTCATGGCTAAGACTCCACACATTTCTCTTTATGCCTATCCAGTGAAAAATGGCCTGCCAGATTTTCCTAGAAAAGCTACAGATGAAGAAGAGGTGATGGCTGCTCTCCAAGTCCTTCTTACAGAGTGTGCATCTTGTAACCGTTGGTACACTTTTGCATGGAGAACTAATTTTTCCGTTGTTGGTTGATTTAATATAAGCTGCGATTCGATCCAATTGTGAGTTCTTAATTCCTTTATTTACTCTTAATTATTGTTAATCCTCTCGTTTATATGTTTATGAATTGTTTTCTCCAGATTAGCTACCTAGAGTTTATAATTCTACACCTAGCCTTTTTAATTAGCGAGTGTTTAATTATTCTGGTAAAAGTAAGAAACTTAATCTAGTAATTTGTATGCTGATCATCGTTATTAGATTAGGGAGATGATTAACTTAATCGGCAAAGCATAGACTGAGTTGGATGTGCGCCTGATTCTCTATTAATAATAATAATCTCAACTTAATGCTGTTATTGAATTACATCTATACGAGTGATTTAGGTTGTTCATTAATTAGGGTCATTTAGAGAGTGCTAATCACGCCTAATTAATATCACGTAAGGATCAATAGGACTTTATAATAATTCCACAATAGAGTAATTAAGAAGAAAAAATTGAGTTAAAATGACGACCAATTGTTAGAATTGCTAGTGACGATTAGATCGACCAAGCCTTAGTTTAATTGATAGATCACTAGTTTAATTGGCTATTTATGTTAATTAGTTTAATTAGTTATAATCACGATTCAATCAATCAAAAATCCCAAATTGTTACCACTATTTAATCATGCATCTAATTACAAATAACTCGTAGAATTCAATGAGGATCGAACCTAACTTCCCTATCACATAGTTTTAGGAGAGTATTGTATCATATTTGGAAGAGTGACACGACTTAGATTTGCCATCACGAAAACAATCTTATAAAAAAATTTAAAAAAAAAAAAAAACAAAACTTATCAACTCTTTGTTTTCTTGAAATGTCTTCTTGAACGTTCCTTAGCTAGTAAGCTATTCAAACTTACCACATCATCTCCAATAACAACAAAAATCCAAATCATATCAACATGTTATGTCCTTGGGGGGAGTTTAAATTTCGCAAATTTTTTGAAAACAATTTTTTTCAAATAAAACTTGCTCAATAGCAATTTGGAAACAAAATAAATGCAAATGGACACATTTTCATTAGACCTGAGAAATCACAATAAATGCAAATGGACACATTATAAGTTCGGAAAATGCACGTGGTGTCCCTGAGTTTTGACGTTTTGCACATGGTGTCCCTGCTTTTGAAACTACTACTCTCTGGTGTC
>JBBYHQ010311209.1:0-42280 GCA_038382645.1 Spergularia azorica | reverse complement strand
GCCTTCGCCTCACGCCTCGCGCCTCATCGCAACGACCCCCCAGCGCCTCGGTGCGCCTCGCGCCTCCTTAAACTAAGGTGTGGAACTGTGGAAGACAAGGGTAATGGGAGAGGCATGTTGTGACTAAGGAAAGCTCTAACAACGTTATGTTATGTATATATCTCGGTGACAACTGTGATACATGTGATGGGAGCATATCGCCACTAACTTTAGGACGAGATATATGTGACACACACACCATGAGAGAAAGAGGGGGGCAGAGATTGATTAGATTCTGGCCCATGGGTTTTTTAATTAACAAATTATATGCAAAACCAAGCTTGGGAAATGGGATGTGTTTATTAAACTAGGACTGCTTGTGGTCTTAGATTAAGAAAATCATTAATCAAGTTTTGTCATCTATTGGTGCACTAACTAAGAATTGCAAGTGGTAGCACTTCTTAAGGTTCACAAAGTAACATGACATGCTCAATGTTGTATTAAGTTCATGGTGACAACATGTAGACATATCCCATTTACCACTTCAAAACTCGGCTGAAATACGTGGTTTAAATCTCATCAATTTCCATCTGCGAAATCGTCAATCTAACGCAGTCAATTGAATTATCTTTCTCCGTCATTTCACCAATTCAGTGTTAATAACCATATATACATGCAAGATTGACAAAAACGTTTCACGAATTCAACAATCATACATTTAAGCTTTAATAGCAATCCACATCAAAAGATCAAATAGAATAAGGTGACAAATGTAACAATAGAGCAAGTCAAACATACAATAAAACCTAACAAATGCTCCAATAATTGGCATTCAAATGTCATGAATGGACATCCTAACCCCTCCCTCATATTTAAATTAATACGGAGTACATAGTTTTTATATCATCAAAATACTACTTAGTAGTCAGTAGATTTGGATCTACATCTTTCAATTCAATTTCAATCGTAAATCTAGTTAAACAAAAAAAAAAAACAGTCCAAAAAGTCAAATCAATGAAAATGTTGACTCTTCCACACCAAGGGCAAAACCGGAACAACACATAAAATATTATCAAAAAAAAAAAACAAGGGTTTTAGGAGAGAGCGGGCGCATAAATACGTGGTGAAGCATAATTAGGCTTTGAGGCTGCTGCATTTACCACCTTCCCAAAAGCAAAGCGAAAGGATTTTTCCGAGGAGAGAGAGAAACCAAAGTAGTGTGTCTCACAACTCACAGAACATCAACAAAAAAAAATCTATATCGTTATTCATCGTCTTCGTCGTCCTCGTCTGGCGTCTATTTGTAGCGTATTGAAGAAGATTGATATGATATTATGAAATGGTATACTATTACTGCTTTTATATCCAAGGACTACTACTGAAGTTTTTACTTGTTCGGCGAATTTATTGATGTTGTATAATATATGATTGAATATTTGAATGAATGAATGATTGGCAGAGTTTTAATGGAGTAAAAAGGAGGAATAAAACGACGAGTTTTGTTGTGTTTATTTGAAGTGGAAGATCTATCTATTTGTTGAAGTTGAAGATCGAGTTGTTGTTATTTTATTTTCGGCGACTAATTTTGATTGAAAAATCTCCAGGTGTTGGAATAAAAACCCTAACGAGTTTCAAATGTAAGTTCTATTGTTGTTCGTTTGCGTTTTGGAATTTAATTTGTTGTTGTTGTGTGTTGCTGAAGTTTTTGAGATTGTTGTATATTTTGTGTGTGTTTGGTTAATAGATAGATTTTGTGCGGAAGCGTATTGTTAGGGTTTTTGGTTTGACTGATTTTGTTCCGAAACCGGAGCTGTGTTTGACTTGAAAAGATCTTGGAGTTGAGATGAGATTGAGACTTGTGTTGTTGTGTATTTTGATGTTGTGGTTGGTGTGGAATGGATGCGATTTCGGCCTGGTTTTGGTTAGATTTAAGGGGGACATTGTTGATGTGGATTGTTTGGGGATGGTGAATCTGATTCGTTTTCGACTCGTGTAGGGTTGAATGTTGTGGAGTGTTTTCTGTGTTTGCTGCTTAAAGTTGCTCACATCTGGAGTTGATTGGTATAAGTTGGAATGGTTGAGATGTGTTCTGGTGTGGTGGTTAATAAGAACGAATCGATTTATGTGTTGATGCCGTTTCATTCAAATAATGTGATTGTGAATGGGATTGAAATTCGCGATATTTGATAGATGGTAATGGGATTGGTGATATACTTTGCTGGGATAATCTCATCTTCACACGGATCGTGCTGAAAGATTTGTTTCGGATATTCTTGTTGAGTTGGTGGACTTGTGGTCTTTCTCTTTGTCTCTATGGAAGGATGAAGAATGCCTGTATTTACGTGTTTGTCTGTTCGCGATTGAGTATTGCAGTCTTGATATTTGATTAATGCAGACTTGTATGTTTTTCGAGGGGAGACAACACTGTGGTTATTGACTTATTGAAATGCTTGATTTTGAGTTTCATTTGGTGAACCTGCGTTTTCTATGTATCTTCTCACCTGAGAGAGCCTGAGATTGAATGTTGATTTGTTTCCCTATTCTGATTTTGATATCCTTCAATGGTGAAAGACTAATCTGATTTGCGGAACAGGCAAAACGAAATTAATCTGCTTCAACAATTCATGTATTGTGTTTTCTGTTTTTTTGTGGTGTTGATATGCTGATCATGGTCATCGTCTAGATATGTAGAAATGTACGAATGTGAGTATGTATAAAACAAACTGTCTTATTCTTCTTTTTTCATCTATTCTAAATCAGCTTTCTGGATTCTGAATGTGAATATGTTTGTGGCTCATAAGGACCTGCATTTTATGCTATTAGATACGTTTTGAGCTTCGGTGCATGCCTATGATTGCTGAAAGACACCTAAACAGAGTCGTCTTGCTTGCCTACAGATATGCATCACAGAGTTATCGTCCTTGAATTGGTCAAGACAGACCTTTATAAAGGTGAACAGAAGGACTTATTGATGGGATAGTCTCTTCATTAAGACTCATGCTGAGAACATTCGGGTCAGATCTCACAAGCCTAATAAATTCTGATCCAGCCTGGAAACTTTCAAAGGGTAGCAGGAGTTCATCAAGACGAGCCCGAAAACAGTTTCCAAAAGCGTAGAGCATCGTGTATTGGAGGGCTGCAGAATTCAAAGGATTTCAACATGCCTGTATCTGAGCCTAAGAAGGTTTGTTGTGCTGCACTTAATCTAGTAGAGCGTTTACCTATGTTGTAATTGTTTCCGCAGTTCTAATGTTTCACTTGTGTATTTTGGCAGCAAAGGGTGGCAGCATTGGGTTTCAGTGAGAAGGCGGAGCATGTGCCAATTAAAAAGAGAAGGTTCTTATTCAGGTCTCCGTCACCACCACCCATTATAACTTCAACAGCTGCGGAGACTGTGGCAATAGCTAAAACTGAAGAGTCGAATCAACATGGAGCTCCAAAATCTGCTTCTTCCGAGATTATACGCACGAATATTTACAACAATGCCGGCATTGGTACTAAGAAATCTGGTGAAGATGAGGACTTCTCTGGTATATCAATACTTGCAGCTGCTGCCTGCGGTAGTAGTGTAGGAAGAGAATATGATGATGTTGAACATAGCACAATTGTTGAAGAGTCGTCAGTGCATCGAACGACTGAAGTTTCTACTATTATTAAAGACTCATTATCCAAGGAATTGTTGAAAGAAGATCCTCTTAGTTCTTCAGAAATGTCAACTGGAGGAACCCTGTCTTGTATATCTACAGAACCAGTTGGGGAGCGTGCATCTTTTTCGCCTGCTATTAATTTCCCCCAAGAAGTTGTAGCTGACAAAAAATATATTGAACGTGCTTCCATGGCGGCTGGCTCTTTAACCTCATCAGGAAAAGCTTCATGCACCAAGGAGAAAAAAATGGATGATAATCAGAGGCCACCTTCCAGAGATGTTAGGCTTCATTGGGACTTGAATGTTGTAATGGATGCTTGGGAGGAGCCTTCAGGTGATACAGACGTGCATCATCTTCCTCATAACGTGCCTCCTGATGCTGTGAAAAGTAATCAGGATGCACATGATAAGCGGGCTAGGGCTTGTGTGGAGCAAAGTTCTTCAGGACGAATTAACGCAAATCACGATAGGACTGGACGCCTCAATGTTAACCAGCATGTTTCCGTAGGTGAGAAATCTTTTTTATCTAACACCAACTCTAACCTGGATGTTGTGAAATGTTGTATTGAGGAAACAAAATTTGCAAATTGTCAAACTATGCACTCCACTGATGGATTAGTTGCCACTGCCTCAGATCATGCAACTCAAACATTAGCATCTCGTGGTTTGAATGAGGCTGACAACACTACTGTGAAGACTCTAAACTTGAATGGTGATAAGCGTCATGGTGAACAGCAGGTCTCTGAGGGCTGTAATTCAAGGGTAGTGTCCTCCAATGATGTGGAAAATTTTAGCAGTGTCTCTGCATCAAATACTGCATGTGGCACTACCTCCGTTGAGACCCATGCTAGCTCCCGTGTGTCATCTAGGTTAGACACCCTAAGGAACGTTACACAAAGTATAGCTCTTTCTGAGGATGCACAAGTTGCTGTATTAGATGGAAAAGTGCCGGAAGTGAGTAATAATTGCAGTGTAAACGTAGATCACAATAATGCAAACACTATGAGTTCCTCTCAAGTGAAGCTCAAGGAATCGCATGAGCTTCATTTGGGTGAGATTTCCAAGGGTAACTTGAATAACTGTATGAAATACTCTGAAAGAGATGGCAATGAAGAAGGCGCTGAATATAATGATGATGTGAGTGGTCGACATGATGCTATGATAGCGGCTGGAACTGATGTGATTCAGGAAGGTTATGATTCCCAGTATGAAGATGGAGAACTTCGGGAGTCAACTGATCATGCATGGGAAGAATGTGATGATGTCACTAGAGAATATGAAGATGTGGACTATGGGTCAGACACCATTGGTACATGTGTCAGCAACCCCAGTAATCACCACAATTCAGAGTCTAGACAAATTGAGGGCAGAAAGAATGGTGGTTGTCATGTTGAGGATGAGGTCTGTAACCAAGCTGCCAAAGCTGGCGAAGATGTTAAGGAAAATGCTGAAGATATCTTCAAACCAAATTTGGGTCTTGCAGTGGAGAAAATCGAGGTACCAAGGGAACTAGAGCAGCGGGAGAGCAGTAAGAGCTGTTCAGATATTGTAACTGGAGTCACAAACGACGATGCTAGAAAGGATAAATTGCCTACACATGACGATATGTTGGTAGATTCGAAAGATACAGAAACTAGAGAGGACTCGAAAGTGTTCAGAAGGGCAGTGCAGTCAAGGCTTGAGGGTCCGAATTCTCGAGATGGTACATTTAGAGATGAGCGACCATACAGATTCGAGACCAGGTATCACTGCCGCGGCTGGTTACTTGTTTTTTTGGTTCCTTATGCAAATTGGTATCCTTGTTCTTTAATGTGTGTATATTCTTGACGTTATGCTCCCCCTCCTCTGTTGTGATCATCTTCTCTCTTTGGAAAATGAAAATTTCTTTGACTACCCTTTAGTCTAATATGTGATGTCTTGTTGACAGATTTGAGCCTGGCTCGACAAGATCATTTGAGAGGGGACGACACTCTTACTACAATCAAGGTAGAGGACGGCAAGGTGGTAGCTGGGATGGCCCGTCACATTATCGTAGAGGTTATAAACGGCATTATTCGCCTATTAATTATCGACGTTCGAAGCTTGATGATGATGCTGTTATGGAAAGAGATGACATTGGATGTGATGGCAGTCGAGATGATTTATCATTTTCCCATCAACTTCCAAATAGCCGAACCACTGCTGATGAAGAGCCCTGTCCTGGTTTACAATCACGTTATGGACCTGATAGAAAGTTTAGCCCTGATAGAGGTGCAGGCTTTGGCAGAGGAAGGCCCTTTAGATATGGCTCTTTAGCTGAGCGCAGAGCGGGAAGGGGTAGATATAATGGTCCTTCTACCGACGAAAGTTTCCAATCTTCATTAAAATACCGGCGACCTTTGTCGCGTAGAGAGCGAAGTATTTCACCTTTTGGAGGAAGAGGGCAGCCAAATATAAATCACTCCAGAGGAAAGTCTCCATCTCGATCCAGAAGCCGTTCTCCTGTTGTGTGGGATTCTGCTAGGGAAAGGCCTGGGGCTGGAAGAGGCGGGAACTCTTTTATCAGGCACCGAAGTAGATCTCCAAATTTCAGGTCTCAGGTCAGAATGCAGAGAGTAAGGTCACCAAATCAGCAACCAGGTTTTGGGGATCATGCTACAGGATTCAGGTCAATTTCAAGAACCCACAGTTCTCCGCCACGTAACAGATGGAATACCGGCAGGAAGGATGAGATAGGGCAGTTTAGGGAGTTTGGCTATAAGCAGAGGAATACACCTCTGGAGAGATCACCTGGGAGGTTTCGGTCAAGGGGCGATAGAGGTGGTATAACAGAATCTCCGCGAAACCTTAAGCCTGATGGTTATGGTAGATTTCCTGACAGAGGATCTGAAGATGGTGCTGGCAGGGGACTCAGATATGCGGACAATTATGAAGAAAGAAGGAAGCCTTATAATTTTCTTCGCCCTGCAAGGCGCAGCTATGAGGATGGGATGGCTAGTAGATTGCATCAAGACATGGATGATGGCTTTTCTAATACAAATAATATTCGAAATAGAGATGCTCCAAGATTTCGTGGTAGAGGAGGGTTCAGGGGTGTTGACAACCGCATTGGTGATATGCAAAGGAGGTTCAGAGGGGAGCAACAGTCCTTTGTGTATGAACGAGATGCAACGGATTCATCACGGAACCAGAAGTCTGAGGACCAGTTTCATGCATCCCAATCAGGAAGATATGCCGACATGGATGGAGCCAATCAAGGACATCGATATAATAATTATGAAGACAGAAGAAAGCAATATAGCTCAAATAATTTCATGAGGCGCAGTGATAACGAGAGTACAGAAGATAGATCAAAACTAAATGCTGATGAGAATTTCCAGGATGCTCCAGCTTCTTGTGGCAGTGATGCAAGGGTTTTTGAGGGACGTGTTGGTATTGTGTCAGCAAGGTCGAGGGAAGATGGGGATGCAGCTGTCTGTGAACAAGTGGAGAAGCAGGAAGATAATTCTCAGTCAGTAGGCGTGAAAAATTCTGAAATCGATCCAGTACCAGGATCTGTTCCTTCATAAATTCATCCATAAGTATTTTCAGTGCAACGAACGAGGAGGACATTGTTTGATTGTTCTCTTCTGCTCCTCAAAAATCCCCCCTACAGGTTAGGATATGATGCCCGCAACTTTTTTTTCTAGGTTGCTTTTCAATTTTGATTCCCTGCGGAAATTTTTGGCCGGTGTAGGAATTAACCCAAATACCTTTTATTTCATTGGATATGATCGTCAACCTGAATATCTTAAGCTCTTTGTAACTGCTGACGTGATGGTTGAAGGATTAAATCAATGAGATTTTTTTCTCTTTTTGGGCTTATCCTTGATCGTGTTTATATTTCCTGTTATGCAACTGATGACAAATGTGGAAACAATGGATTATAGCTTGTTGCCTAATGGAATTCATATTATGAAGGCATCAGATCATATTAAAGTTATGCTCAAAGTTATAGATTAGCGTGTCGTTTCTTGTTCGGGTACTGGGGTGAAGTTGAAAGGTCCAGGTTGCTGGTAAAAGTTCAATGTAGCTGTGTTTTTCTGGCAGATTGGTTCGCAATCATGTCAGATAATTTCTTAAGGCTTTCAGCAGATCATGTGTCGTCTAAGGCATATATTTGCTGATGACTTTGGACTGTTTGCTGGTGTTTGGATCTATTACACTCACTCAGCCTACAGTTACTATCAGTCTCTTATGTTACCTTGTAGATTGCAAGATGTTACGCAGTGAACTGCAGCATCGCAGACTCTATACTCTCTACCTGGAGGTCTCCTTGTGGCGGAGTTGTGTCATTTCGTACTCAGAACTTCAAACAGATTGCTTAAAGTCAGAGTTGTGCGTGTCTGATACTGGTGCCTTTAGAAACAGTTGCAAGTTATGTGCCTGTTGCAACTTTGTTCAGAACAGGGTAATTAGTGAGGGATTACTGGGCGCTATCTCGAGTAATCCCAGATAAATCTACAGTGAATACCTGTGAAATTTGGCAACTTACTGTGCTGAACTGACCGAATCTGAACGCCACGGAGTTATCGGGTTTCTGTATTACGGAGCTCCCGGAAATTGGATAGGGCTGACTCTGGTAATGCGGATCAGCGGATGCCTGCTTGCTCTGTTCACACGGTCAGAGGCTCGCCTTGACCTCAAAAAAGAAAAAGAAATTTTATGGGTTACCATTTTTAACGGTCTGCTGTTGACATTGGGCTCGTGGGCCTTCTTTGGGCTGTTGACGGGTTTGGGTTATAGGGTGGTTGGCCTGGCCTGGGGTGCATTTTGCTGGTCCTAGTCATGGGAAGCCCGAAGCCTTTTTTTATTAGGGTTTTTTGTGGAACACTACCGATTAAGTTGCTTTTTTTGCGAAGACATACCTGTTTTTTCTTGATCATACGACCATTTTGTTACCACTCCCTTTCATTTATTTTGGTTCTCACAATTGATCTTCGAAATGATGGATTGTTGATCACTTGATCTTCCCCGCTAATTATGAAAGAAAAATTTCCCTCAAGCCTTTAATTTTCCGGGATAAAAGCACAAGGCTTCCGGATAAAGTTTAGGATCATAACAATGATATAGTTATTGTTATCATAAAGTTTGAAAATTCACTTTTTAGTCAGAACTTATACGTATTTATTAAGTCTGACTACAAGGTATTAAGATCAAACCGTATGAGATACCATACTTTTTCCTCATTTCAATTCAATGTCATAATCAAATTGTTTGAGGACCCATATATATCTCCTCTTCTTTATCCACAAAGTGTGAAAGGCATGCTACCCTAACTAGAAAGTAGAAACAACATAAATAGATTAGTAGAGTAATCAAATTTAGCCATCTTGAATTCTCATTGACAACTGCCATTCCCAACCTTAAATGTTCGAAAAGGTTCAACTGTATGTAATGATTTCTAACAATGCAATCAACATTTCTAAGAAACATTTCAGATTGAGCTAGGATAATTAATTTGGCCCTTGTTTCATTAACACCTCGACTAACTAAAAAATGTACATAACCATGCGGCTACTTAATAGTCAATTCTCGAACGAGTGATATAAAAAGCTGAAAATAAACCGACAGTAATATCGAACAAGTAAGAGTAAACGTTTCTTTATGCAATACGATACATACTAATGAACTTCGGAGCTAGTCAAAATCAATTGATGGTAACCCAAGTACACAACTTCAACCCCACGAGAAAGGCGAAAACCCAATTGGATTGATGATCAAGCATGATCAAATAATAAGTAAATGTGGATCAGAAATTTCTGGAGTTGAGGCCTGTCTCAAGTGTACGGCTGAATCTGTAGGCTTTTAAGGATGGTCCAACTACCCTGTATCTTTAGGACCACCCTACAAAAACCACATAGAGAAGCAAATATATTATTCCAGTCTTTCAGAACTCAGAACTCGGAATTTTCTGCATAGTAAATTTCCTGAGAATGGCGTATCGAACACCCCGTCTTTCTAGGGACTCCACCTGATTTTGACCTCAAAATTTCATATATTTTGTACTCCAATATTTCTGATTCTTTTTTGCAATTTTCAAGTATGTGTGAGTGTGTCTTTAGTTCAAGTAGTACTACATACTCTCTACTCTCTAGGAGTAGTGTACTACAAGATATGTGTTGCATTGCATGTTACATAGATTTGGAAATTTCACATTTTGAGCTTCTAGTCAGATTTGATTTACTGATATGTACACTTCACACTATAAATGTATAGTTGTTTAAAAAGAAAAGGAAATCAGATACAAATGTGGGGAGTATATGCCGCAAGCAATAGACGAAGTCTTGTGTAAGGTTGATCTACTACTTTCGCTTAGAGTTGAGTATCACTTCGGAAAAAAGGAGGTGATACATATCTCCAAAATAACTTGAGTGATCCGCCGTCGAGTTAAACTCATAACAAGAGGCACAAATGTTCTAAACTCGTTAAAACCGCATAGATTAAAGGTTCAGTTGTCTTTTCTCGACTTTGGAGACGTAAATAATGTAAAATAGTACTCTTCAAACACTCTCTTTCTAGTCTAATACAAGAAGAGTTAAAACCCTCATCATCTACACCCAAATAGTGAAAAATCTCTTTTTGGTTTGGTTCTCCAATACAGTAATATTTTTCTGTTTGTTTTATTAGCAAAAGATGTTGGAAAATAGTGTATTACATCATCAACGCAGGTGGGCTTTGGAAATAAGGAATGGGGTAAAGAAGAAGAGGTAAAAAAACAGAACCCGAAAATGGCAAGCGGCGGATAAAAGCAGGACTAAATGGACCACCTCCTTTTATCAGACTAAAATTAAAGGCCTTTTGTGGAGAGAGGATTGAGTTCTACTGTGCTTATTACAAAGGTCCACTTCTAGTTTTATCTTCCATTTCCACCAAATTTACGGAATTGAATTTGGAAACGACTAATATCACTCGATTATAAAAAAAAATTCGTGGAAAATAATTATGAGAATGAAGCTAGCTTCTTATTGATTTGAAATTCATGAGACATTTCAAAGTTGAAGCGTATTTTGTTTCTCCTCGAAAAGACGGAAATTGTAATACGGAGTATATAAATTGATATGAAGAAACCTGCCATCATGGTGAAGTCATACCTCATAAGTAGGAACATGTCATCTTATGAATCCATAGATTATGGCGTATGGAAAATTCTATTCTCAATGTCACACACTATGTTTACCCTGGCCTATGACGCAAACTCAGTGATGCATCTAGTTGTTCATACAAACTACTTAAGTGCATCGGTTAGCCTATGAGATATCATATATAACTCTAATATATATGATATGCTTAACATACTGGAAGATGCATAAAGTGGACATAAGATCTGCATTTTAAGGGCGTACATGTGAATTTTCACGGGTATATGCCAAGGTTTTCGTAACACATCAATATTTGGAGCACAAAATGCCGCAAAAAAGATTAAATTATCTTCCATCTATCTTATTTTGTGCAAGTAGACACTATAAGTAAAGTGAACGAGTTTTAGGCATGACTATAGTACCACATTCGTAATCATGACAATACTGGTAACCATAGACCAACGATGATGATCACAACAACCCCTCTCTACAAATGTAAACACTACTAGTACTATACTACTACTACTAGTCTCCCATACTAGTATACTACCACTGTGCACTAAGGCCACAAATCACAACAAACAAAAAGAAGGGAGGTTAGGAAGGAAGGAGGCGGTCCCAAACAAAGATATAGGGAGAAATAGAGGCATGGTGTTGGTAGTAGAACACTTTAATAGGCTGATTTAATTGGAATTAGTTGGAAATTTTGGACCACATCATCTCATTTTCTCTACAACCTCTAATTATGGGAACCCTTTTTTTCCCACAAACAGGGCATCTTTTTTTCACTCTTTTTTATTTTCAATATTCCACTAATTTGTTTCACACTTAAGTAATACAGTATATAATAAAAATACCTAAAAAAAGAAAAGTAATAAATAATAAAAATAAAATAAAATAAAGGGAGGTAAGAAAAGAGTTGGGTTTTTACCAGATTTTCACCACTGTGTTTGACATTATGATTTTTCTGAACAGAACTCACAGAAGGGCTTTTACAGAGTTTAGGAAGGGTCATAGGCTTATAGAGTTATAGCCTGAAGGACCTGCAAAGACTGTGGATTGGAGACTAGCACTTTTTGGGATTTGTGCATCTCTATGATCTCAATCAACTATCTTCTCCTTTTGATTGGATGTTTTTGATTTGGTTTGTTTTACATTCCTCAATAATAATATACGTCATTTAAGACTTAAGAGGTGTAGATTTGCTATTTGGTATTAGTAGTCTATAACACCGATATTTGTACATATACCTTTCGTTCCATCCATATACGGAGTGTATTGTATCATAAAGACGATGCAAGTGCCGAGCAAGATTGATGAGCTTATATACAGTAAGAGTTATGACGAACTTATCATATACAAGAAGTTTTTTTTTTTTTTTTTCCTTTGAATTAGAGTAGTAGTGCACCTAAACAAATACAAGCTCACGCAAACTTGTGAATAAACTCTATTGTTGTAGTCTAGTGTAGGTTACCTTTAGATATTTTGAGGGTAGTGTTGGTTGACATTGGCAACAATTTTAGATGAACGATAGAAGACGAGCAAAAATGATGAACTTAAATTAGGGGCGGCTTATATGTCAGCTTCTAATACTACATGAGCAACTGCTCTTCTAGTCCCATATCATACATGGTTACATGTCCTGCACCAAGACAAAATAACTGGTAGTTATAGCCTAAACTTAGACATATGGTCACCAAGCTACGTAGCTGCTAATAATAAGCTAACTGATGACATTTGCATATGGTCATTATATATGTATGAGCTTATTGGTACAAGACTATAAATATGATAAGCTGTTGATTACGTTATTACCGCGTTATAAAGATAATACAAACTTTATCTTAAAGCTCATACGTATTATTCTTTTTACGTGGAATGAGAAAGTACTTATCCTAGAAGACAACCATGAAGCACTCTTTCACGAATACAGCTTACTAGGTAGCGTGATTTGAAAGTGTCGATAGACGATCCTTATTTGTTTAACTTCGGTCGATTTATGTCATGCAAAACAAATGTATGGAATCCTATAATCATTAATTTTGGGCCATGAATTAACTGAGGTGAATTTGATTACCAACATTCAAGTTACTAAGGTCATATTCAATATTTTTTGGGGGATGTTTTTTCTTTTGTCAGGGAAGTATTGACCCACTTATGGTCTTATGACAGAATTCAACAGAGATGAAAATAAAATTAAAAATGAATAAAAACAATGAAATACCATTACATTAAAAATAGAGGGAAAAAAGCTAAGGGTTTGTTTGTCTCAACCATGATAGCCTGATATATCACCCTCTCTTTCTCACAAAACTTGCCTTTAATTCCTAGGTTACTCTTATTTAACACACAAACACACCCTTATCTCAGACTTTATTAAAATTCTTTTTTTTCCTAAACTTTTTATTTTTTATTTTTTTTATTTATTGGTAATTTTTTTGTAATAATAAAAACTTTAGAAGTTGTTCCACCAAAAAATCCCAAAGGTACCCACCACAATCAACACCCCTCTTAACCCCTTTCACTACTTCTGGCAACCGTTAACATTTCAACTCAATTTTCTTTCTTCCAAACTCAGAAACTTCATTAAAAGTTTTCAAACTTTTATATTAAAAAAGCCTACTTTTTTAGATTTTGATATTTATTTTAGTATTATTTCTTGGCACTTTCATGTCCTAAGGATTTCATTTTTTTATTACTTGGGTTTCTATCATTTTTTTCTCTAAGGTTTGAGGTTGTTGTCAATGGCAGAGTGATCAAAAAGTTTTGTTTTTATCAAAGAAATTAGGCAAAGCACCAAAAAAAAAAAGCTTACTTTTCAAGTTTTCATTTACATTATATATATAACAAATAAACAAATTTATTCAAATATGGCTCATCATCAACAATTATTAGAAGAGAAATCATCAAGGCAAAATAATAATAATATTATGGTATCATCTTCATCTTCAGCATTTTGTTACTCAGATGTTTCACCAAGTAATAATAACAACTTTGATCCAAACCCATCAGAAATCTACCACTTAACAAGTGGCTTAGAAATGATAGGCTTCCAACCTAAGCCACCACCACCACTCCACCATGATGATCATGATCATAATCGCGGCAGCCGCAATGATCACCACCACCTGCTTGCACCAGGAGGAGGAAGAGTATTGGAGGATCAACATCAACATGAGAATCTTCATCAACAAGCTGGTGGTGGTTTTATAGATGATTCTAGTTTAAGGGCATGTGTGTTTCCTTGTGAAGGAAATGAGAGACCTAGCCAAGGGCTATCCCTATCTTTATCTTCCTCTAATCCTTCTTCTATTGGCTTACAATCATTTGAATTGAGGAATCATAATAATAATAATAATAATCAAAGGTTTAATCTTTCTTCTTCATCAAATAATTCTAGAGATGGGTTTTTGGGAAAGTCACAATCTTTTCAACAACAACAACAGCAACAACAGCTGGAGTTTTTGGGAAAGTCAGCAAGTTTTCAGCAACAACAACATCAACAACAGCAAGAGTTTGTTGTTGGGAGAAGTGCAGCTGGTAATAGTAGTAGTACAAGTACTAGTAATAATAATAATAATATTGGTAGTAATATGAGCCTACAGTTTGAACTAATGAAGAGTTCAAAGTACATGGTCCCATCTCAAGAGCTTCTGAAGGAGTTTTGCAGCCTTGAAACACAGCAAAATAATCTGATGAAGAACAAGAAGAAAAAGCATAAAGATGAAAACTGGGATTTTTTACATGGTGGTGATGATGATCATCAAAATCATGATGGTGGTAATAATAATGATAATAATAATAATGCAAGTTCATCTTCTTCTACAAGGAACATAAATCAAGCATCTTTGTATGGTTTGAGTATCTTGGAATTACAGAAGAGGAAGACAAAGTTGTTTGGCATGTTGGAAGAGGTACATATCTATCACTTTTATCATTACTAGCTACTTACTATTCTATTTCGTTTAATTTTTGATCGTATCATGATTATTCATGCATGTAGTCGTTTGGTTCGAGTGATCAGTTCGTGTTAGCCGAACTCAAATCATTTCGAATTTTAGGAGTAAGGTTTTTCCTGGTGTCGTCTTGTATTATGTTTTCCTAATTTCTTTTAATTTGCTTGTATGTGAGCCCAAAACAACTAATTTCCTTTGTTTTGCATCAACTCTTGTCCCCCCACCCAAAAACAAGCAAGAATTCAATTAATTTTGTTCTTGTAGAACAAAATTAGAAGAAGGGGGAAATTATGAAGAACATTATATTTTGTTGATCTAACTAAATGGTTTGATTGTGATTGTGGGTCATCAAATCATCAAGAAAAAGTTGAGATCTTGAACTAATTAAGCGACTAGAAAGCAATCTTATTAAATGCATTTCCATCACATGTAGGTGACAATTCAGGGACTTCATTAATTAATTTCCATGAAAAAAACCTTAGTATTTTTACTAATTTTATTCACTCATTATATTCCAACCTGATAAAATTTTTTGTCATGTTGTTTTTCTGAAAGTTGGACAGAAGATACAAGCACTACTGTGATCAGATGAAGGGGGTGGAGTCCTCATTTGAGTCAGTGGCAGGTGCCGGTAGCGCGAATGCGTACACTGCCATGGCCTCTAAGGCAATGTCACGGCATTTCAGGAGCACAAGGGATTCACTGGTGGCTCAAATTAAGGCAACAAAGAAAGCCATGGGTGAAAAAGATGCTTCTTGTACAATTTTGCCTGGTACTACCAAGGGTGAAACTCCTAGACTTAGAATTTTAGACCAAACTCTAAGGCAACAAAGAGCTTTTCAACAAATGACAATCATGGAAACTCATCCATGGAGACCTCAAAGAGGCTTGCCTGAACGTTCTGTGTCGGTTCTTCGTGCTTGGCTCTTCGAACACTTCCTTCATCCGTATGTCTTTTTCCTCTTTGATCATCAATCTCTCTGCATTCTTTTCGGATGTTTGTTTGTTTGTTTGTTTGTCTGTTCGTGTGTCGAAATCGATCTTGACAAGGAGATATATTACTCAAGTGGTGTATCATTGAGCGGTACAAAAACATTATTCAATGTCTATAGTGTCATGCAGAAGTGTTGTCGAAGTTTGTTGAAAATAGTATAGCATGATATACAAACATTTTCAAGCTTGAGAAGCTAATAATATTGGCTAGTATATAGTGTATGTCAATCATTTAGTAGATTTTGAGAAAACAAGCACATGTTTTCTTTGTTAGTTTGTGTCTCACAACATTTTCTCTTTTGTAAGATTCCATGTAGTGAAGAGATGGCGTTGGAATACTACTATTTGATCCTAAACTTTTGTCATATTATTATCAAATCAAATTGATTTGTTTTTTCATTCTCTCCTTAACTATAAAGGTCACATCCCCTTTTTCTCCCATCACTCTCCAAGAACCATATGTTCCACTCACAATTTGCATGCAATGGAATCAATTCTAATGTTGTGATTCAATTTATCTCAACTTTTTTTCCCTTATATGTGAGACTGGATTTTTCCTCTATAGGTATCCAAGTGATGTTGATAAGCATATCTTGGCACGTCAAACCGGACTTACAAGAAGCCAGGTAATTGACCGACGTTACTAATTTCTCTATCATAAACACTTCAAAAAAGCGGAATTTCCTCACATTTTTCACGATTTGATTATAAGCTTAGCAAAGAAGATATCGATATATTTTCAACATGGTGGTAAAGTTGCATACATTGACATCATCTCTTATATATACTTTATGTTTTGCACATTATGTGTAGGTATCTAATTGGTTTATCAATGCAAGAGTGAGACTATGGAAGCCCATGGTTGAGCAAATGTACCAAGAGGAGAACAAAGAACTTGAAGACAACAACAACAACATTATTGGTTCCTCGTCCGATGCTACTGATGATCATCAAACAAGTGACCATGCCGGCCTATTTCAGGACCAAAAGCCGGACCCGGACGAGCTCATTAGGCTCGATCCTGACTCGCTCTCGTCCATTGTCAACTCAACTACCTCTGCCATGGCCACCACTACAAGCAAGAGAATCCACAATGCAGGCCTGAGCGCGAATAATTTGCTACAAAACCAACCATTTGGTAGACATGAGGCCTTATTTGGTTCAGTGGCCTCTTTGGCAGATTTCCCATCCTCCTCATCTTACAACCACACCCATGCAGCTTATGGCACAACCCAAAATGACAATAATGCCCCTCACCAAGGGTTTGGAGGTGGTACAAGTGGGGGCAACAATGTGTCATTGACACTAGGGTTACAACAACATGCTAGTGGAAATGGTGTGAGTTTAGCATTTTCGCCGGCGTCACAGGGCTCACTCTTCTACAGCCGAGACCACATTGATGATTGTGAGCCCGTTCAATATGCACTCTTGGATGCTGATCATCAAGGCCAGAATTTGCCGTACCGAAACTTGATGGGTGCGCAATTACTCCATGATTTCGCCTAATGAGAAATGATTACGATTTATTAATTAATTATATAGGTATGCGTATGATTATATATGTATGATTCTTATTATGATATGATTAAGTTGCAAGAATGTATTATTATAGTTATAGGTTCGTAGGGTAGGCATCATCATATTAAACTAGAGATTATGGGGATCATACTTAGCTAATAGAATAGAGTCATATATTGTCCATGATTATTGATTAAGACAAATATGTAGCTTAACTTTGGGGCTAAGTGGGACTAGATTATATATAGGGCATGGTCATGGAATATGGTTGCATTATAAAGTTGGTATGTCATTTGGCATACTTGGAAATTTTTGCGTGGTGCACTGGTGAAGAGGGTCATGCTTATGTTGAACTAGTGATATTCTTGTTTTATATGGGTAATCTTAATATGAACTATTTTAATTTGTTCGACGATTTTCTTTACTAAACTAATGTTGTATTTGTGGGGGTTAGGGGCAAAGCTCAATGTTAACGGGGATCATGATTGTGGCTTAACTATTAGAACTTATATAGGTTTATTATTATAATATATTTAGAAATGAAAAACTTATTAATAATAGAGATAGGAATATAGGATAGGCGGCCATTTGCATTTTCTTTAGACCATGTTACTTGCGTTGAATTACCCTTTCTACAAAATAGTCAGGTGTCTTTTTAAGAAAACCAGGGAGGAAAACTATAAAATTGTTATATATAGAATAGCAATGTCGACATCATATTAGGAACTAGAAAGTGTACGAGGGGATGATGATCTATGTATATTTTTTTGTATTAACACCTACATAAGATTCGAAAATTCCCAACAAAACTAAATTTCGTACAATTTAGTGGAAACATTATAAGATGAAAATTTCATTTAGCTTAGCCTTTTTCCAAAATCTCATTTTATTCCAACCAACACATAACGTCCACAACAAATATAAAAATGAAACTTTGCTTTGTCTAAAGGGACTTTGGGTGGGACCAATGCGAGCTGATTGAACCACTTGTGGCTCAAGTTTGGATCGATTTCCAAATTTTTATGTGGTCTTAATCTATAGATAACTCGCCTAATCAAGAACAAAGTACTACTACTCGTTAATTGATTGGAAATTAATTTTGGAAAATTAGGATATGACAAATCATAAGGTGCATTATTTATACTAATCTGGCCCATGATTAATTTGTTCATGATATTTTGCTCCAATCTTTGTTGATACAATTAAGTCTTACCGTGTTTAGATGTATGGCGTTATCAATAGATAATTAGGTCGCACAGTGAAGTAGTAAATGTAGGAGACTGAGCTTCATTTTTGCGTATACAAACTCGTTTATTGAGACGACTTCACCCCATATTAGTGTACTATATCGCAGTATCGGATTGATCGAATGTACAGTTTGCCTCATCAGCATTCTATCTCTTTACACCAAAATGTTAACAAAATCAGTCAGAACTCAGAAGTGTGTTTGTTGGCCTTCTGAAGACCAGACTGGGCCCAGCATCTGGGTTTACAAGTTTAGCAAATACAAGAGAAAAAATGTTCATACGGTCTGACAAAGATGGAGGCCCAATTCTTACTATACCCGAAATATGACTTTAGAGAGGCCCAACCCATTGGTTAGTGCCGAAACACTTTAGCCTAAGGTCATTGCATTTTACGGGGCCAATCCAAATCCTAAGCCCCCACTATCGATGGGCCGGGCCAAGCTTGTTTGGCCCATTGTAATGTCGCTTTAAGGACTAGGAGTTTGCTTTCATGGTTAGAATTGATCGATCTAATTCATCTCTACCAAATAAGCTGAATAATTTAGTTAGATAATTAGCTTAATCGATTTTCATTTCTTGTAAAATTAGTGTTTTATTGAAAAAAATGCAACACGATATCTCAAAATTATTTGTATAATATTTACAGTCTAACTTCTTATAAACTATTAAACCAAAACTCCAAACTCCAGTCGTCAGATTTTTGTGTCATAGAACTCAACTAGCATAAATGAAGGCAAGTAATATACCATTAACATTTGTATCCTCGGAACAGACAATAGAAAAACAAATTTTAAACTAAGTTAATGATATTTCTTATAGAGACCTTCATGAAACAATTCCCCTATATGTAGATCAGTCTCTTTTCTTGCATGGAAATCTCTTGTTATCAGGAAAATTTCTAATGACCCTCTTCAAAATTCTTTACGTATTAGTTTTTACAGTTTACTCCCTCCATCCCAATGAATTACTTACCGCTTACCGAAACCGGTGGAAAAATGGCTTAATTGAGAAGCTATATTTCTAGTTGGATCAAATTTACAAGCTCTAGACAGTCTAGAGATAGTTGAAGCCCACAAGCCAAAATGTAAAGGTGCAATGAAAACAAAACAGTAAGACTTAGCTTGAGTTGGGCCCAACCAGAGAACAATGTCCTTGAAACCTGGGTAATAATTAGTTCAGATTTACTTAAATTTCGTCGCAATAAATGCATTTAATTGTCGCTGACAAACCCCACCCGGAACCAAACCAGGATACGCGGGCCACAAACTGAGTACACCAGATGGGTCCGTCTCACCAACCATCGCGAAGTCTCTATGGACCACGGAAACTAAACCGCCATCTCCAATCGAGTATTTGATTGAGTCGATACAGGACTCAGTCGGTATAGATATCACACGTTACGTGTATAAGTAACGAGCTTCATAGCTTTTACATATTCTTACTCGACTCGAATTAAAATCCGAAACCAAAGAGAAGGGCCAAGGGCAATACTTGAGAAAATGGCATCTTCATGACTTCATATTTCTCTGAAATGTCACCTTATGAGTGGTGAAGACAGTATAATGTGCTATTAAACACACGTTGATGCCACCGACTATATTAAAACTCAAAGATAATCGTCAACGATTACATTAGTGATCTTGTTCACCTAACTTTGTTTTCTCATAATTTTTGCTGACTTTTGCTTTGCTACTAGGGAACACATTCATTCAATCATGTGCTAATTTCATACTACTCCGTATATACTATTATACGAGTATAAATCGATGTTCAATCCTCTTAATTAGCTAGATTATTCAAATGTGGCATTGATTTACACAAATTGGTTAATTATGACTTCGTATAGTTCCCGTCAATGATTTGATAGTGTATTTCAGTGTACTCGATCAATTTTAAGAAATTAGAAATGAAGTAGAAAGTACACTGTACACATACTCCTAATATAATGAAACATGTACTCTCTTGATATGAATCACATTTAATCATTGTTAAGACAAACAACAGTGCACTCTTGTAATTTTGCGAAGTACTACTTGTTCATAGGTCCACAAAAGAAGCCGCCACTTGGTTTTGGGAGTAAATGGTTATTTTTTTTTTTTGCGAAAGAATGGGAGTAAATGGTTATGAAACAAAATAAGGGTCGTAATGACTTTTACGCTTCATTTTGGTTTTGTTTTGTTTGCACTCTACACGAATGAGAATTAAAACACGTATTAAACTATTAATGCATTTGGTTTTTCATGGATCTTTGTTTTGGTGTATTCAAAAAATTTAACTTCCTTTTAGCATTTGGTCTATAGGTCGATGTCTTCTCTTGATGATTCTTTCGAAAGGTGGGGATGGAGACCAAGAAGTCATCCAGCGTGAGGCTTCCACGGATAGTGACAATAAAAACCTAAGGTGATCTTTTTATTTATTTGTTTAGAAGTCGATGTACACATCGCCTTATACTCATTAAATGGATTGTCATCTTAATAAGAAGCTTGTCCCTATATTAAATGAGAAATTAAAATGCGCTAACAAAAGAACAAGATTAAAGCCTTGAAGGGGGATCAAGACTTTTCTTGGGTACTTGATTGAGTAGTTAGCTTTTAGAAATGACAAAAAAGCGTCAACTTTCCTTTGTCACACCCTACTTGTATAGTTCTATAGTTGTATTTTACTATGTTGATGGAGATTATATTAACAAAGATTTTCTAAGTAATTTGGACCTATCATTTTCATTGTATGCCCTTTTTCTTTATGGGTCATGATACATCACTCATAACTCGATTGTCTCTCGATTAAAGAAATTAAATTGCCACAATTGGAAGAACAAAGAATCGACACCTACTTTCTTATTGAGTCCAAGAATGTACAGCTCCTTTGATGGCGGTATGCTAACTACTAGCAAGAAGACCATTAAAAGTACTCCTTATAGTACCCATTACATCTTAAATCACAGAATTCGACGGAAATATCGAATATGGACTGACGACTGCTATACTATAGAGTCTACACTTGGTGATGATCGCGTGTTGTATTGATATTTGTTCCTCATTATAGACTCGGAATATACTTTACCCAAAAAGGTTGTTCTCAATAATGTGACAGGACTGTGATGCGGACCGAGTGAGCCTTTTCTACAAAAGTGAATAGAAGAAAGGTTCTCTAAAGAGAGTCCCACATATATATGAAATAATGGTGGTGGTTAAGACATTGGTCACCATCATTTTACGTGGTCTATGACAATAGCCATCGACACAGCAGGGACTAAAGAACCAGCAATAATTTGACAGTAACCGGCAATATCGTACGGCAATCACACCTCAGGAGGAAATATCCTATATTGGACCCTGTATATCTGATCATAATGCACTACTTAGTACTTGCCATATTGTTTTGGAACGATGTTCTGGCGATTTGGACTCCAGACCTACTCTAAATCCCAAAAACACGCCTTAAACAAGGCGAGATTTTCATAAACTCGATTAGCAGTTTAATACCACAGAAAAATCGGATAATTTGGAATGGATTCAGAATGTATAAGCTCCCTCCGGTTCATTTGAGATGTCGAGCCCTATCAGCTAGGGCCTTGAAGTATACGAGCTAATCGAATCGATGTTTTCTGATTTGGAGAAATGAAAATAAGATTCTGATCAGTAGGATCCAATGGAACAAAATGAGAAAGAGCTCTAGATCCCCGATACGCACGAGGCGTGTCTAGTGACTTTTGGGAGGGACACTTTAGTACCTAACACAAAAGATACCCTTCTTATAGATCACACAATTCCAAAGATCTTGTAATCTTGTATATGAAAGTATCTTAATCTCATTTAATTAACTCACTAATAATATGAGCTTTACAGATCCTCAACATTCCATTATACCCTTGTTCATATGGTGGGCTGTCAGTAGAATCCAAGAATTTTGAGATGTAATTTTTTTTTTGTTTCCTAAGAGATGGGGCTAAATCTAATTATCAAAATAATACATGAAAGAATTAAGATCAGAGACATTGAGAAGGGGGAATAGAATGCTTCTTGTTAAATTTTCGTTTGTAGACATTTTTTTCTATATTTCAATGACCTCGTCTTCCCTACATACACCTACTTTTAACTCCAAGACTCCTTTCTCTGTTGCGTCCAATATTCTGCAGCAATTCCTCCGTGGAGACTGTTAGAAGAAATCGAAATGTCAACAAAACGTAGAGGTTCTTACGAGGAATGCACAAATCATACGCATGAATGGCGAAAGACAAAATCTTGCATTGAGCGGTCCTATGCTAGAATGCTTCAATGCTCGAAGTTGAAAGCTCAACACAAAAACCTAAGAACTAATCCTGATTTACTACAGGTTCGTCCTATCCAATATTTGTTGATAAAATGCCAAAACATACTCTAGCTATAACTTGGATGAAAGCAACAAACAAGCCAAATGCTATAACAAACAAAGAGTACAAACATTGAAACTTGCATTTTCTGAATGGGACAAACCATTATGATTTCCTTTTTCCTCGTCGGTAAAACAAACTTCCACTTCCAGGGTGCAAAGGCAATAAAAACTAAATAATGTGTAATTATTTCTAAAGACATCGTCCAAACACGGACTTAAGATGAACAAGCATAAGATGCGAGAAACAATAATCGTTTCTATAGAAGGAATAGTAAGATATAAACTATTCCTACCATTCAATTTGTGACAGAATGATTATTGTGCATTTAGTGATAACTTCTTAGTGTATGATTACGTTTTCTCTTTAAACTATGAACTAAGCTTCTTGGAACTTAGACTTAGCAAGTTAGTATTTGAATACTATTAAACCAGTGCTTGAAGAAATCAAGGAAATTGCAATGCTGGCAATTGCTAAGGTCGAAATGCAATCTACAAGTCCTTTACGATATGTGTACATCCTAAGTAAGAAGGCATGTGACTGCTGACTAGTAATATTTTGTTCTGTGCATGCTAAACAAGCTCACTGGGGCTAGATATTAATGCATTAAAAGGTTGAACTTGACGAGGACTCGAAAAAAAAATATCAATCGAAGTTAAAATTTTGCAATATTGAGTGATCCAAGCAACCAGAAGTGGAGAGAATACGAGCATCAGTAAATATAAGGGAAATGAAGGTATGAGACTTACCCGAGTCCACAATAGCGGATCTGGTGTCTTGTAGACGATTACTTTGTCAATTATCGATGGCTCAATCATCCTCCAACGGCAAAGTGGGTGTGGGACACGATGCCGCAAGTACACGGTCACTGTCTGGTTAGTCTCCTCATCAAATTTTGCCTGCGACAAGTAATAAACATAGGGTTTCTGGCAAGGATTTCGAGCCACTGGCCGAGTGTTGAATGCATAAGCTGTGTAGTCCGCCCTCTTATACCAATTTAAGAATGTTCTCGTTGGCATCTCCATTTCACGAGGTGATAGGATTCCTCGGACAATTTGAATAGCAAAACCCCATGACACTGAGATTGTCCATTTCTTTTCCCTTTCATAGCATACGGACTGCTGCATCAGTCCAGCTGAATCTAGTTTCATCGGCACTGTGAGCCGTTTTAAGGCTTGAACCTGAGTCACATTGGGGAAAATTGGTTCGACCACATCCAAATGATGCACAGATACCAACGGCGTCACAGGGTGAGCAGCTAGCAGTCCAAACAAGTTCCCATACACATCATACTGTTTTACGAATTTCCACCAAAAGCACATCGTTAGTAACTAAAAATCAAAATGATAAAGTAGGACATAAATAATGGGTTATTGAATCAAATGGAACCACCACAAAGTATATGTATCAGCATTTATATACATCAATCAAAGTGCTATCGGACCTAGAAAGGCAAAAGGTTCAAAATTACACGCATGACATCTGAGCTACTTATGTCTTTTTCAATAAATAGAAATCGGTTCCATCATAGTCGAACAAAGCCGTGGTTTTTCCTAAAGATTAAGGTGCTTGGTACTCACTTACAAGTCTAGAAGGTCATTCCTATTGGCAATTGGTTTACCGGTGGAACTAAGCTTATACTCTTACAGGCATATGCTCCTCCTTGGTGCTATTGTCCCTAACAATGTCTGCAAGCTAAATTTGACAGGGACTTTTAAACAGATCTCCAATAACCATCCTCTGGAGTCTGGTCACCACTCCTAGGTATTAATGTACAGTTGTACACTGACCAAGTGAGCAGAAACTTTCATCATTAACAAACTTCACCAACTTTAGTAGCACTAAATTTTCACATCAGCAAAATTGCTTCAAGTAGTAACAATATCAGAGGACCTTAATGAACACACACCTAAACCAAGAGAGTAATACCGATGTTTCTCGGACAGTTGGACTTAGCATTTAAAAAAGGATAACGTATGAAAGTACCACACGTCCACACTAAAAATTTTCCGCATAAGATTGCATGTTTAAGGCCTAAAGTAGTGTAAATACGGAGTAGATCATATCCTTTTCTGTAGAAGGTAGAGTGATGCACACGGGATCTAAAGACAAATCAATAATGACCACTGAGGTAAGATAGGTCATAAGAATTCGAACAATGTCAAGGAGAAACCAAATGTAGTGCGTGATATTCTCCTAAATGGATACTAAAATATCAAATGTAAACTCTATTGAAAACCTCTCATACTTACAAGGTAATTTGAAACAATCTAAGCCAGAATGTGCGCATAAGCACAGCTTTTGCTTCGACGTGAATTTACTTATACCAACAAGTCATCAGACTCTTTCTATACAAATACGGTAAATGTTTGTAGTTTAGCATACCAATCGCGTAGTTTGACCCATCCACAACCAACGTGTCCCAAACAAAGGCGAAATCTAGAAAGAAAGGAGATTCGTTTAGAAAGAAAGGAGGTTTCTAAACGAATCTCCTAACCAATAATTAGTGGTAAAAAGTATGTTAAACATGTCTTAAACGCGCATTTAACCATCCACCCAAATGCAAAAGAGTCAAACATAAACTGAACCAACCACATTTCATACTTAGTGTAACCGTTACATTTTTCAATTCAAGCTTGCGTACTAGTGAAAACTGGAATATTAACACTACAAAGTTTCACACCGACACACTCCACAAATATAAAAAATTGGGTAAAAAAAATACTCCTAAAAAAAGGCCTCGAAAACACACCCTTTTCAGCCTACCCTTTCCACCAGGAATATCAGCAAGCGGTGTCCTACACGCGCATTACAATAATCTGGAAATAGCACACGGTATACTATACCATTTATTACTGTATATCACAGGGCCCCCTAAGGTCATATCGTGGGTCCTACAGTAGTCAATCTTTGCCCAGACAAGTAATATAGCAAATGAATCAAATTCCACACAAAAATCTTACTGCCTCAATGATTAATTGATTTTGAGCAATATGACCCTTATATAGTTACTAGACTTACTACTAGTCCAATAATTCCAATTCATCTTGGTAAATGACGATGTTATAAATGACGGGACGAAATCACTAAAGTAAAAGATGATACTCAATTTCAGTGTCACCTTCTGCTATCGAGAACTATCGTTATCCCCACAACTAAACACGGCCACAAAAAGATATTTGCTATCATCTCTCAAGTAGTCTCAACAAGTCTCGATTAACAGGTCACAATAATGACTTTACCAATTAAGCTAATCGATATTCTTATTCTTAGACAAGCCGACATGAGAAATAGAGGTTCCCACCCAAAAGGCATACTAAATCGAGTTCAATGCGTCAAAGTCCAATAGTTTTACTCAAATCACTCATTACTCTTTATATCAAGACAAGTGATATTAATACCATTAAATACAAAATTACACACTCTTTTACTTTTCAATTCACATTGATAATAACACTCTAAATTAAACTAAACACGTCACCAATAATTAAAAAAAAAAAAAAAAAAATACTTAATCATTAAAATCAACAAAAACGTAAAACTCAGCAACAACGAGTTAAAGACAGAGTAACTCAGTGAAGAATGAAGAAAAATACCTGGTGAAAACCGAGTTCTTTAGTGAGTGGAACACCGAGTTCAGCCATGCAAGCTTGCATCCGATCATCCGACCCATAAAGAGCAGGATACCGCTGAATGCACCTATCCTGCATCTTCTCCAACGCCACCGCGAGCGGATAACTAATAGCGAAACCGCCACCGCCATACGCCATCGCATAAGAGAAGTAAATATTCTGCAAGTGTGACTCCGAGTTACTCCCAATGTAGTAGTACTGAGTATGATCATACTTCTGCAACACCCTAACCAAATTCTCCGTCACAAAAACGGTGTCGTCGTCTCCCAATACAAACCACCTCACATTCTCCAACCCTAACCTTAATGTCTCCGATATTATCCTCGAGATCCGAATCGCCGACCGATGTCCTTGTTTATTCGTATAGGCGAATTTCGATGTGTCGCCGGATACTCTTAGCTCCGGCAAGTTGTCCTCTTTCTTCGCCTTTACTTTTCCGTCTAACCACACTATCCCTCTCATATCCGACTTATCATACCTGCTCCACACAATACAATCAAATCAATTAAATTAAATTCAATCAAAACTCGAGTAAGACGATCCTATATCTCGAGTTTCGAGGTTCCGAAACAAAAATCAAAAATTAAAACTCACCAAATCTTAATGTAGTTTTTCCGTTTGTTCCAGAGTTTAGCGGAGGCGCCAATGCCGAAAACAATATGAGAGATATTAGTAGGTTCAGGAACCTCCACCTTATTATTATTATTATTAATCTCATCGTCTTCGACCGCGACAATGTTAATATTACTATTATTATTTCCGTCTTCTTTGGCGTCATCGCCGTCGTCGTCGTCGGCGGCGGAGGTGGTGGAGTGGTTGTTGGAGGGGAGGGAGAGGGAGGAGGAGTGAGAAAAGTGGCGGAGAGGGTTATTAGGGTCATCGGAGAAGTAGTCGGAACAATGGTGAGGATTAGAGACAAGTTTGAGCGTGTAGAGGAAGTAAGTGACGGAAACAAAGAGGATAAGCCAAAGCGTAAGCTTCGGGAACAAGCTTCGTGGTTGATTTGAACCCATTACTACTACCCCTGATGGGGAGCTTCGTACTTGATCCCAAATTAGCTTCTCTGTGTTATCCCTTTGCCCCGCTTTCATTGCCTAACAATAATTATAATTGAAATTAATTGAATTTATTGAATTGTTTTTCTTTTCCCAGATCTGGGAGGAAGGGGGGGAAATAGTGGGAGTGTTAGTGGTGGTGGTTGTGGTGGTGTGTTGGAGAAGATACAGAAGAGAGAGGAGAGAGGGAGAAAGGGGAGGAGGAGGAGATGGTGATAATAAAGGGATGGGAGAGAAGAGAATGGTGCATTGCTGCCAGGTTGCAACACTCTTCAGATTACAACAGGAAAGACTGATCTTTGTTTCCCAGTTTTTCTTATGAGGAGAGAATAAGAGATTTCCTGGTTATATTAGGGGACTTTTTTGAGTTAAATTGGGGAAAGAAATTTCAGTGTTTTGATGTTCCAGCTGGTTTTGTTTTTTTGAGGTTATGGAATATTTTTTATTTGATCTCAAATCCTTTGTTCCATTGTATTGTTATGGTATACTACTTTGATTCACTAAGGTTTTTAATTAGCGAAAATATATACGGGGTATTTGTTTGTCTTTTCAGGGACGGATTGTCTAGAAGTGACTATTTCAGGAGATGTCTTGTGGAAGTGGTGTGAAGGCGTTTGTTTGGTAATTGAGTTTTGACGTTTTTTTGGTTGATGGCAATTGTTATCGTCCTCGGGGTAGATGGGTAAGTTTATTAACACGCAACGCCTTAATAATAGTGCACGCGCGTTGGAAACTTGTACATGTATGATATTCAACGATGTTTATTACATAAGTCAGAGTCTAAAATCAATATTACTTCATATACGTTTGGGTTTCTTTCAAACGATATTTCGATTAGATAAGATGTTCATTGCATAAAAACCTCTAATTGGACTAGTATAATAATTGTAGTATCCTACTTAACAAACTTACGGAGTAGGTAGACAACAAAATACAAGAAGATCAAGAGTAGTATACTAGTATGTGGCTAATTTGTGTATACTATAATACAATACTCCGTATACTTCTTCTACAATTTACATGAAGAAGTAAGGTAATGTCACACATTAGAGGAATTTCATTAATGTCACAACTTGTAATTTTTTAATTAACATGAACAACTCTATTATTGACAACTACTCCCACTTCTCCAATCATTCAATTCAACAGCAAAATCTATGTTCTTAAATTAATTATAATCTCACATTTGCGTTCGATTATTTCTACTCGTACTGTGCCCAAATCTGGCCGACGATGTAAGGAAAGTGTCCGTAAACTTGTAGGGTACATTGGTGAAAGGTAAGATCTAGGGACCCTCTTTTAGGCAGAAATTTTAATGGTTATGTATGTCAGTATGTGTCCTCCATTGTGTGGGTTTGCACCTCTGATTTAATGTCATGTTTTTATTTTTATCCCTAAACCGTTGAGGATGGTTTACTATATGCGGTACTTAATGGCGACTTTCACAAGAAGGTATAGTGATTGAAATTGCAGGCGTATCTAAGAAGTCAATCATGGAGAGTTATTAACTTCAAGTGTGAATTGAGATACACTTCACTAGGTGACCTGAGTTAATAAATAATGATTCGTGATTATCGGAATCTTCAAATGTTTCAATTTTTAAAATCAGTTGACGATAAGAGAAATCTTCACTACTTACTCGAGTGTTGTAGACTAACTAATAACTAGTGAGCGATCAATGTTGGAATCGGAATATTTAAATCCTCTTTTACATCTTATGGAGACACAATATGAAGAATTGATCAGCAACTTGAGTCATAGATTGATTGTTAGTGGTGGCATTTAGTCAAAATCAAGTGTTATAATAAGCAAATGCATGATACATAAAGAGTATCATTCTTCACTAGAATTGTTTGTCGAAGAAGATAAATAAGAAAGAACAAAGAAACACAAAAATGCCCGTGAGATCTGAGGGTCGGTCGACTTAATTAACTATTGTCAGAAAATTTAAGTACCTTAGTGTAAGGAACATCACGATGTACCGCCATAGATTCATCATGATTTCATGATTGTGGGCAATACTTCATTTGTTTCCCTCCTATATTAGGTGCATCATTATTTCACGGTAAGAGTTAGTGTTTTTATTGGCTACACTTTATGTTTGGTGAAGTAAGGTTTACGTACATTCGACCCCCTAACCACTGCCTCGTCAATCGCCATACACGAGTCCTTGAGGCACTGAGTAATGTTGCAGGTAAACGGTAGTCATTCATAAGGCCACTGTCCCCGGGAACCTTAAAAGGCATTTAGTCACACATGTTTCAGTACAATGAAACCCTCATCTAGGATCGGATACGGAGTACTATAATTCAAGAATAATGTACTAGTATGACATAGCAGGTTCTACAAGAAAATGTCGTTTTCTCAGGAAGTTAACATTTTTGAATGTGTAAGAAATTAAAACCATATGTTAATGTAATAAGAAAGCGGAGCAGACACCACATCATGATCAAAACTTCACATTACGCGGATATAGCTCAAGAAGTACTAACCTTATATAAAGAACCGGTTTTCTGTATCGCTATTGCAATCAGAGATTCCGTCTCCATAAGATTGAATGTCCCTAGCCATTTGAACAAATTGGTCCCTGAATCGATGCTGTAACTGATAAGTCTCAACTGTAGAATTTACAGTGTATCATACATGTCACAGACAATCCACACATTCGATATACTCTTCTTCTGTATCTGATGGAGCTGGCATTTGTTGAGCCAGAGTTTGCAAACAGAAGTAAATCTGTTCACTTTCAGGATGAGAATTGTCTTCAGCCAGGAAGCGAGAAACAGATCCTCCAAGTTCAACCCAACTGTAACCCGGCTCCTTATATATGAATTTCTCTTTCATTTCCCTTCTCAGTCTCCGAACAATGTCCCAGTCACATGCTTTCGCGTACAGATTACACAGAAGAATGTACGCAGAGTCGTTTTCAGGCTGCAACTTAAGAAGTTCCCTTGCAGCGATTTTTCCAGTTTCTAGATCACCAGCATTGTTGCAGGCTGACAGTAAACTCTGCCACACATGAGCATCAGGCCTTAGAGGCATCTGATCAATAATGAGTTTGGCTTCTTTTACATGACCTACTCGACCCAGCAAGTCAACCATAGAAGCATAGTGTTCGAGACATGGGGCTAGTCCATGAAGCTCGTACATGGAACTTAAATGGATTTTAGCTTCATTCACAAGACCAGCATGACAACATGATTGAAGGATTACAAGATATGTTATCTCATCTGGCCTAATACCTAGTTCAGACATTTTTTGGTACATTCCAAGAACCTCGTTGTAACACCCATGCTGAGCAAATCCCATAATCATGGCGTTCCAGGCAGCCAAATTCCGGCTAGAGATATCCATAAAGATGTTTTGTGCATCAGAAATGCATCCACACTTGCAATAGAAATCAACAATAGCAGTTTCAAAAAACTTATCGTTGCCTATCCCAGATTTCAAAGCGAAAGAGTGAACAGCCTGTCCTTGTCCGAGATTAGTCAGAGCACTACAGGCTTTGAGCACTATACTTAAGATATCACCATCCATTTCAGAGCACAAGGACATTGCAGATTTAAAGCACTCCAGGGCATCAGCAGGGTAACCTGCAGTGATAGCACTGGCTGCCATCACTTGGAGATGCTCCACATTTACCTCTTGGACTGAAGATAATACTCGCTTTGCAGAGTCTAAACTCTGGCATTTACCATAAGATGAAATCAAACAAGAAAGCATTGAACCATCCAAACTTAATCCCGTCTTAATCATGTAAGAATGGATTTGCATCACAAGAGCAGCAAAATCAGCTCCTGCAACTGCTCCTAGAAGACTCGGAAAAGTGTACTGATCAGGTTGAACACCCACATTCCGCATTTGAGAGAAAACCTCAAGTACTGAACTCAACAGTCCATTATCAGAATACCCCCCAATCAAAGAATTCCACGATATAGAATCACAATAAGCCATCTCATCGAAAACAAGCCTAGCATCATCCATCACTCCGCACTTCCCATACACAGAAATAAGAGCATTCCCTACACTCACAACTGTCATATACCCAGCCTTATGGCAAACTAAATGAACTTGCCTGGCCCCTACCAATTCCTTAGGATCCTCAATCGCGGACAATACATTAACAATAGTAAGCTCATTACTTTCCAAACCATTCGAGTGCATAAACCCAAAAACCTCTAAAGCCTCCATACCATCAGAAGCAGCACCAATCCTCGCAGTCCAAGACACAACATCCAGGAACGGAATTTCATCAAACACCTTACAAGCACCAACCCTACACCCACACCTAGCATACATATTCATGATCACATTGCTTAAATAAACCGAACCGTCACCCACGAACCCAGTCTTAACCGCGAACCCGTGAATTACTTCACCTTCCCTAACCTCCCTCAATGCACCAACAACAGCAGTCAAACTAAATTCATTCAACTCAAACCCTAATTTTCCCATTCTTCTAAAAACATCTTTACCTCTCTCAAATTCAAAATTCCAAACATACCCATTAATCATAGCAGTAAAAACAACACTATCCAACTCCAAACACTCCTCAAAACACTTCTCAGCAGAATTTACCGCCCCAAATTTACCATACTTATGAATCATCCCACTAACAAGAAACCCACTCAAATTAAACCCAAATTTCACACAAATTGCATGGGCAATCATCATTTCACCCAAATTATCACATGATTTAATCAAAGAGCTCAAAGTATACCTATCTGGGACAAGCCCATAACATGATAACATCGTATTGTACAAGCTAAAACAAGCTGAAGTTTGATTGAATTTGGCGTACCCATATAGCAATGCGTTAAAAGAAACCGTGTCGGCGCCACGGGTATCGAAAAGGAAGCGGCGAGAGCGGGGAAAGTCGCCGGCTTTTGCGAAATGGGTGATGAGGGAAGTGGCGAGAAACGTGTCGAGGACATGGCCGGATTTGATGAAGTGTGAGTAAGTTTGGTCGGTGAGAACAGGGGAGTAGAGTGAAAGTGAAGATTTGAGAGCTTGATGGTGAAGTTTTTTGGTGATTAGGTCTCTTATGGTGTGAAGAAGATGAAGGTTTTGAACGTTGGAGATTAATTTCTTCATGCATTTTAGGTAAATGAATTTGCTGGGGTTTTAGCAGGGGTTTAAGGCTTTAAGCTAGGAAATGTGAATCATGGGTTGGGTGTAAATTTGTAGCACTTTCGGACTTCAATTGCTTTCGCTTAGGCAATGTGCGATTGGATTGCATTTTTCTGGTCTGATTTGATTTGATTTAAACTGATCTGATTTGATTTGATTTGATTTAAATTGATCTGATTTGATCTTAACTGAATTAACTGATAAATTAACTGCAACTAGACGAATTAATAACTAAAAATATACTACATTTATTGATTGTTATTTGCATAATTCTGATCTAATTTGATTTCATTTGAATAAAGCTGATTTGATTTGATTTGATTTGAATAAATCTGATCTGATTTGAAAACATTGTTATATAAGTTGCGCACGGGGCCTTAGACGGTAGAAGTTTTACGCTCAGACGGTCTCATTATCTCATCTATGATGAGACGAGTTACTAACTCTCAGAAATAAACTTATTTACATTAGAAAATGACGTAGATGGTAGTTAAACAGTTAAACTTCATTCCTACTAAATTGTAGAATGACTTGTAGGAACAATAACATTATTAAGGATATAAGAATTGAACTCATCGTCTTTTAAGTAGAAGGGAACATGACATTACAGCAAGGAGCGAACATTATGATAATGGGTACGGTGAAACGAACTGATTTTATACTGACATTACAACTTGGACTAACGCAACTACACCATGACACTAGTAAAATTACTTAAAGAAGAGACAAAGAAGGGAACATCGCAATATGTTGTTCTACTGTGAGACCGCTGCATATTGGGACGTGGGGTTCAGATTAGCATCATGCAGACATGGTGAAGTTGAAGTTTTCACAATGTGTGCGCAATCCACTAAGCGGCCCACTAAAGCCCAACCTTGAGCGTGCAAGATCAAATTGCAATAGAACATCCTTCATTTGGTATGTACCAATGTTAATTGCAGCTCTATTATTCGACCCACCATTCACAAATGCTAGACATAACACACCAGGCTTGGCCTCTACCATGGAATTCAGCCCGAAAATGGACCAAACTGATGCTAGCCATCCCGGGACCCAATAGAGTCGACGAGAAGTATTTGGACTCGTAGCAAAGCCCGAATGGTGATATGGGCTTAACTGTTGGTATCTTAGACATTTGGTTGGAAATAAATGATACCATAGACTTGAAAATGGAGCCTTCTAAAACAGAGTATGGCAACAATGTATTGACGGTTGTACCCCCGGTACCGATACCACTGACTGAAAGCAGTGCTTTGTTTAGGGGGATCATTTTTTGGTTGAACTTTATGGACTTGATATTGATGTAATACTCACCAAATGGGCTTATACTTAATGGCGTATACACCAAGTTTCGCGATATATCAATATTCGGGAGAACACTAAAAGGCCCATTGGACCCAAAGAAGATGACCCCATCCGCGGGCTTACTCGAAGGAATGCACATTGTAAAGATGGGCTTCAGCCGGAGCCTTAACGCGAGCTGGTTTTGTACCGCGATAGGAGCTTGGGCTAGCCCAAGGACACCCTGAACCCCCTTGGGTAAGCCCATGTCAACAAGAGCTGATGGCGCGCAAGTGAATAAGAAATGGGGTATTTGGACCATTGGGCCCGGGTTAAACCCATTTGTTGAGCTGAAGCCCATAACATCATGGGCCACTTCACCAACCGTACTCTGATGGGTCACTGGATTTACAAGTAAAAGCCCACATGTATTAGCATGGCAAAATGGTCTAGAAGCTTTTGGGCAAGCGTGACAGTAGCTAGTGTTGGCCCGTTTGCATTGGGCGGACCCACATTTGGGCTCCCTAAATGTTGATGACTTGTAATTGGTCTCACAATTGACCCATAAGTGTCGGGCCGTAAGGTCCACGACAAAACCCGTTGAGACAAGGGGAGTTCTGCCACTGATGCTGGCTACTAGGAGGTTAGTGGCAGCATCTTGGCGGATAGGCAACACTAAGGCTTTCGGTTTCGGTTTCAACGACGAATGAGAGGCAGCAAGGGAGAGATGGGTGGTGGAGGAGACTGTGAGTATAGTGAGGAAGAGAAGTGCAAGATAAGCCATTTGTATCAACTGAAGTGGAGTTGGTTAAGTGTGGGCTAAGACTTAGTAGGGAGAGTAGTAGTGTAAGGCCTTCTATTTATAGAAATAATTACGTAACAATTCATTAATTTCATAATTTGTTTTATACTATAATTGTACTACAGATCATATTACAAAATCTAATATTCAAGATTTACTTTTCTTGGGAAGCCTAAGCACGTGTTATACTGTTATAGTGTTAATGTTACTCATCATCAATATATTTACCATTTCGAAACGTCGGTTTGGACATTGTAGTAGTCAGAATTGGCGGCTATACATGACCCTAGACTCCTAGAGTAAGATTAGTGTAGTTGAAGCTTCGTATAAAGTAGACAGCACTGAAATATATCCAGTATTTTTCCATGATTTACCCATAGTAAACCCCTCGCCCACATCCCAACCAGCACACCCGCACTACGGCACTACTTACTACGGCGGCAAAACCCCCCGACACCATTTATTCCGGCGGCGAAATCGACACCCTACAACAACACTGCTAAACCCTGGTGGGGCAGAAATAAAAGAGGAAAAACGGTTAAATGTTGCCGAAAAAGGAAAGTCAACCCTAAACCCTTTTCCGGTGATATGTGAGTAATTGCATGCAGATAGATCTGCAAGTTTTGTCGATCTTGACGCCATCTTCGGTGGGATATGTGGTGGATCGGGCTCACGATGACGATGGTCGAAGTTGGAGCATAAGGTGATGAAGGTGTTGATGAAGATGGTTAAGGAGGTTGATGATTATGATGATTATGGTGGTTATGGAGGTTGATGAAGATGAAGATGTGACAAAGAGTAAAGTACGGGAAATAATTGGGGTGATGAGGAGAGAGGAGAGAGGACAGAGAAGGGGGGAAATAATTGGGGTAACAATATGTATTTACTACTTAGGTTGTGTATAATATACATTTTCTATACTGTATTTTCCAGAAATACAGTGCCAATTTACAATCCTACCCCAGTTATCAACACTGTTCCGTTGATAGCCGCTTTTGAAAATGTATATTATGCCAAAGTAAATATAGTTTTACGCCCTAAGTAGTAATTACGCCCTAAGTAGTAAATACATATTGTTACGCCCTAATATAGACTTGCATGTAGAAGTCTTGTTCTATAGTTTTACGCCCTACGCCACCGCTTCCTTTTATTCGCTGTATAGACGGGTTGGTCTTTTACGTATTAGAAAGTATAAAAATGAGTATTTTCGAGGAAATGAACAAAAGAAATTTGGAGGACAGATCAAAAGAAAGATTGCCTTTTTGGACAATGGGAATCTATGAACTTTGCTTACAAGGTTTATAGCATAGCTTTGAAGAGAAGTAAACATTGAGTGAGTCATGATATTGTAGGTTACTAAAACTACTAATTAGGGTTACATTGTACTCTGCCAACAAAAAAAAAGTTTACATTGTTGATTGGACTCATTCCACTTCACATGGGAAAACAGTGATAATGTCAATCTAATCTTAATTGTTAGTGATCAATCATTCTTTCTAATGTTTGCCCATTCTTTAATTAACCAAGTCATCAAAAGCTAAACAGAAATAACAAAGGCTTCTTCCACTCCTATTTATATGTTCCGAAACATAATCTTTTGGAACGTGTTCAATAAAGACTCTTTCGGAGAGGTAACATCTTCGTGATCACATATTAAAAATTGTGTTGTGACAATGATTGAACAGCCTAAAGACAGTGAGATTTATGAGAAATCAAATGATTCAACTTGGTTACACTTTGAGTTACATTTGATCATCCTACAAAAAAATTGGTATATCTATACCACCCCCTCCAATATAAAAATGAAAAATGAAAACAAAATTTACAGATAAGACATTGACCTCCCCCCCTTGAAATGTGCATGCTCAACATACATCACATGTACTCCTCCATATATATACCAAAAAAAAAATCTAGTTAATTTTAAATGTAAATTAAAAAAAAAATTATTATCAATTCTGCATCATCATCTATCACCATCTCACCCTTTCGTGAAATAACCTCGAAATATAGTTCTTCTTTTGACGTTTTGTAAAGCTTCCAACCTTTAGTAAAACACATGCACGGATATACATCTCGATTCTCGACACATAATCTCCATGAACGAACCGAAGGTTTGAAAATTATATATATCGAGTGTCAGCCACTACTGTCCTTACCGAAGAGAGTCTTGAGATTGTAAGGGTTAATAACGGAGGGAGGTCCACTCCATAAGTCTTGCGAAAATTGTAAGTCAGCTTTCTGTGTAGGATGTCCAGCATCGAACCACAAATGTTTTGATGGATCGTCACATAGCGTAAAATTAACCTTCTCCATGCATGAAAATTTGCCTTTATACGGTCCACTTCCACAACATGCTGATTGAGTTTCATTGAATCCTGTTAATAATAACAAACAAACAAACTTAGTAATTTTAATAATAATAAGTTAGATCCAAATTAAAACACCGGCCAGAATCTTAGGAAAGTTCTTTGTTGTATGATTTGAATTAATTTTTGCTGCTGTTGCTATTAACGTTGTTCTGCTACTGATTTGATCCCTAAATTTTATTACAAATTGTGTACCTGGAAGTAATGTGATGGATCCGATCCAACATATTATTCCATGATTCCAGGCGTTCTTATTTTGATCTAAGCAAGGACTAGTTATTGTTCCGATTTACATACTCTAACCCCTCTAAACTAGCGGAAAAAATAGAAATCAACCTCGAGAAATTAAAAGTCACCCCACCTTCGTGAACCGACTACTAGACTACTATAACCCGCTTAATTTCCGACACCTTTCGATATTGTCGAAATCAATTATCTACATGTTTAATAATTGCCTTTTGGTAGGATGGACATGGTATCTTAAGATAATGACACAAAATTAAAGGAAGTCCAAAGAAGATACATGAGATCACGAGTACATGTCAGTCTAGTATATGAGATGTACAAGAACACAGAATCATATGATATGACTCAGTTGACATAACAAAATCACCGAACTATATGATGTGACACCCACTTGTCTAGCACGTAGTATGGAACTTGTCCCCAACCTCTTAGAAAAATACGTATAACTTCAGATAATTAGCTGTTTTGTTATTACTTGTCATATGCATTGAATTATAGCTTAGCATATTAATTAGTAGATCATTTCCACCTTATTAATTCACTTGCTCAAGCCTTCATCAAACCCTCAATTTTTTGCCCCCCAATTGTGACCTTTGGAGCCTCCATCTAATGTGTATTGGTCCCCTGCCTTCGCCAAGTCGCCAAACATATCTCATCCATCCCTCACTTCCCTCTAGATAGTGACCGAGTTAGTTTCATATCCGCGCTATTACGTTATGTGCATATATAAATCAACTGATCTACTTTATAATTCCAAAAATCAAGTCCTTTTAGATGGTATAATTTAGGTTTGAGCTAAATATAATCGGGTGTCTAAAAAATTCCTAGCTTTAACTTGAAGATTATTAGATGTATATCAGGAAATGTCAATCTCACATACACATGCATCTACGGATCTACCTTTTGATGTTGTTAAGAGTTGGAAAAAATATAAACATTTTGGTAGTTGTATAAAGTCTTCTTAAAAAAAAAACATTAATGTCATACTAACGTGACAAAAAATTCAAACTTAAATAAAAATGATGTATAAACTTGACCTTAAGGGTATTAACACTCATTTACTCCTCCTAAAGTATACCAATTTTTCTTGACATGTTCCAATAGCACATTAGTATGTTAAAGATGGTATAGTAGTTGATAACTTGTCATCACACCAACCCAATTGTCTTAAATTAAAAAAGTCTTGTTGGATCGTCCTAGCATGCGAGATAGACCTAATCATATGATCTATCTACGGTAATTAGTTAGCTAGTCAGAATCAATTAAAGTGCCTAAAAATGTCAACACCATGTTTATTAGCCCAAAATAACAGATTAGACCAACATTTATACTTTAAGGGGAAAAAACGTACCATATTTAGAGCCATTAGCTAACCGAGCTGATAAAGAGGTGTAGAAATCATAGATTGTGTACTTAAATCCTGGCAATTTGCTAGCCCATATCTTAGCCATTGGCTCAAATCTTTGATTATGCAACTTCATTAGATCATTTAATGATTCCGAACAACTACCGTCCTCTTCAAGGAACCCCGGCAAGCACCCCACCGGCCCAAACCCGTGGAACACAAATTTCCTCGCTCCTTGGTAGTACATTCTCTAAAATGTCACGTTATACACAACACGTCAGTTTATCCAATCACCGGTTTAATAAAAATTCGCCAACGAGGAAAAGCCGAAAAGGGTATATAACTTACGGTGAGGTGAAGGGTGAAATTGCCAAGAACCTTTTTGACTAAGGAATCAACCAAGACCGTGTTGACAGGCTTAGCATGTTGATTCCAAAGATCAACATAGTCATTAGCACCTAAGTTGAAAATGTGAACAGCGTTCGAAACAAGCTTCTGAGTCTTTTCGGGGCCATATCGTTGCTCCATTTTCCCCACCATTTCTATATAATAATCTGTCTGCAGCTCCAAATTTAACTGTATACAAAAATCCAATAATCAATCAGACAAACAAACAACATAAAATTAAACCGTTTACACTTTGTTCATTATAATACTATAGTGCCGCGTTAATTTTATTAAATACCCAACTTTATTCCCGGCCACTTGGTTCCTAGTGATAGTATTACCGGCCTAGATAGAGTCTTTTATATGCCCTCTCCCAGATTACACCTTTCGATGCCATGTTATACGCCTATACGGTATACATTCTTTTTAATAAAAGCGCTGACGTATAATAAGGTCTCGAATTTGAAATCTTGCAAGTGTGTATTCTAAGACTCTGAAAAGTAAAACGGTGTTGAAAATCGATGATTTTTTTTACTAGTATGGTTCTAGATTTCTAGTGAATCGAAAAAAGTTCATACCATCACACGTATATAATATTCTTCGATGTTGCATTTAATTTCTAAGATGATGTGTTGGTCTCTTGACTAAAATTACAACTTATCAAAAATCGGCCAATAAATTTTAGACAACATAATTTGATTTCGACGTCATGTAGTGGTAGAAATAAACATCGAACACGTATGGAGAATAAACTATCTAATCGAGCAGTAAAAGTTGCAAAACTTACTGTATTTGGACGGCCGTCAACGAGAACTCCCGCAGCTGCGTCCGCAAAGTTGACGGATTTTGTGAAATCCGTAAAGTTTGGCTTACAATACGGCACCGGGAACGGCAAATTGGCGAATTTCGCTGCAAGAACACGCATACAATATGATCATCAAGTTTCCACCTTTCCGAAATTGATTGACTCATTTCGCCAATGAAACCGTCTTATCATATGAGATATCGAAAAAGTTACAACAAAGCAATATAATCTAAGAAGATTTCTCCCGATGAGTCTCATCATACGAGAATTTGTACGTGGAATTTCTATTAAAGGCGCAACGGTGTCTAGTCTATCTGTATGTAGGCAAGATTGCAATTCAAGATTCTTTCGATTGCAATTGCATATAAACGATATGCAAGGTGTCACAGGACCTACCAAGATTAACACATTACGACATTACGTCGTATTCTACATGATATTGAGATCGCCTTATCACAAAAAACATTCAGCATATTTACGCAAACTATTGAAATTTCCAAGATTTCGCTCAATCACTCACATACAAGAACACAAGAACTCGTATACGTAATCTAGTAATTCATAAATTCACGACACCCATGAAAAGAAAAGCAAAAAAACCGTCACAAGACGGTCTAATACAAGACTTTGTAAAATTACGTACCTATGAAATCCGGGATAAGTAGACCATCGGAAAACCGACCAGCGGGACGCTTAAAGAAGGTCTCACCGTAAGGATACGAATCCGCAACCGGACCCTTATTGATATAATAAGCCATACCGGTATCATACAAAGAATCCCCGAAAACGTAAAACGGAACGCGTTCTTGAGGCGTAACCGGCACGGTAATTTGAGCATCAATATTCAAAGGATACAAGAAAATGAAGGTAGCGCAAATAAGGAAGAGGGAGAGGAGCAAAGCGGACCTAGTTTGGGCCATTTTGTGGAAAAAATGAAGGAATTTAGAGGTAGTGTCCCCAAATTTAGAGGGATCTATCAAGTTATAAGTAGTAGTAATGAGGGTTTGATAAGGAATTTTCGTTGTGTGTGTTGATGACGCTACTTTCTTTATAGCTACTTCTAAATCTTTACTTCGGTGACCCTCTTCATGTACTCTTTGATTGATGCTTTGTGTTGTTTGTGTGTGTTGTGTGGATGTGGCCTGTTTTTTTTGCATCTTCGCGAAATTTTTTGAATATGTTTTTGCGCAAAAAAAAAATTCTTAGCGTGTGGGCTTTTTAAAGAGGCGGCTTCATTAATAAGCTGAAAGCTGACTAGTAGTACTTAAATTGCTCTGTTTTTTGTCTCTGTTTTTTGACATCTCTGCCACTACTCTAGTACTCTCTCTTTCTTTCCGTTACTTTGAATTTCTTTATTACTTGTGATAAAATACTGTTAAAGAATGTTGTTGTCGTGTTAAATAAATAATACAGCACTTCAGTTGTTTGTATTGAACAAAGTGAGAACGCCTATCAATATATGACATCCGACTTAGGCCCTGTTTGATAGGACTTATTTGCAGTAGTATTCAAATCGGTTCAGAATCATTCAGATCAGTTCAAAATCATTCAGATCAGATCAGAAATGTTCAAATTAATATCAATGTATTTGGTCCATAACTGATACTAATTCGTTGAAATTCAATCAAAATTTCAACACATTCAGATCAGATCAGATCAGTTCAGAGTCATTCAGATCAGATCATATCAGATCAAAATCACTCAGATCAGATCAGTTAAGTTCAGAAAGATGCAGTCCTATCAAACGGGGCCTTAATGAGATTTTTCCGTTGTTTAAACCAAATGAATTGTTCAGTTGTTCGAAGATTTGTATGTATTTTTTGCACTTTCTCAAAATCTCTCCCAGAGACGATGAGACGAAATACGACCTATGGTATTAGTTGTACGCAAGACATATTCAACCTTATCCTTTTTTCTTTATAGATACAAATTCGTTAGTATGATAATTCACAAGTGGATTTGAGACGAATATGACATGGATCACCTATGACTCCTATGAGACTATGACTCTATGAGTATACGCGGTAGATTGCACACAAGACTAAACTGTATGTCATTTTGTTGAAAGTCTCAGGATACGACATTAATCGAGGGGTGTCTCATCTTAAGAAACTCAAAGAGTTAGTTCACTGAGCCGTTTTTCTCTTTTAGAAAATGGATCAATGTTCTAATGATATACGGAGTACTTATTTTCAATTTTACCTAATACTCCCTCTGTTACATACCTAAATGCATATACCAAATGTAAAAGATTTGGTTCAATAGTAGTTATCACCATTAATATTCCACAGTTTGTATCTACCATCATGTTTATCGGGACATTAACATTCACTTTGTCTTATACGGACTCCTCTACGCTTACACGCCGTGTAAGAGGACTTGGTTTACACAACCAATAGGCATGCAACACATGGCAG
>JBBYHQ010311198.1:0-17234 GCA_038382645.1 Spergularia azorica | reverse complement strand
TAGTTCTCCTCATAACTCTTGAGTTGCCTAGACGCATAGGCGATTACTCTTCGGTTCTGCATAAGGACACAACCCAAGCCATTCTTGGAAGCATCCATGTAAACCTCATATGGAACGTTCTCATCAGGCAGTGTTAAAACGGGTGCAGACGTCAACTTAGTTTTCAGGGTTTGGAAAGCCTCCTCACAAGACTCATCCCACTTAAATTTGGTAGCTTTCTTCATCAACGTTGTCATGGGTTTAGCTATCTTTGAAAAGTCCTTAACAAACCTTCTATAATAGCCAGCAAGTCCCAAAAAGCTCCTAATCTCAGTTACACTCTTGGGTGTAGACCAATCTTTGACTGCTTTAATCTTCGAAGGATCAACAGCTACTCCCTCCTTGGAAATGATGTGACCCAGGAATGCAACCCTATCTAACCAAAACTCGCACTTTGAGAATTTACCATACAGTTTCTTTTCCCTCAAGATTTCTAGTACAATCCTCAAGTGCTCTTTGTGTTCTTCCTCATTCTTCGAATATATTAGGATGTCATCGATGAAAACCACCACAAATTTGTCCAATTAAGGCCTAAATGTCCGATTCATCAAATCCATAAACACAGCAGGTGCGTTTGTCAACCCGAACGACTTCACAGTGAACTCATAATGTCTGTACCTAGTGGAGAACGCTGTTTTGGGAACATCCTCTTCTGCCACCTTAAGTTGATAGTATCCTGATCTCATGTCGATCTTAGAAAATACACTCGCGCCCTTCAACTGGTCAAATAGATCATCAATTCTAGGTAAGGGATACCTATTTTTTATTGTTACATTGTTGAGCTCACGGTAATCGATACATAGCCTCATACTCCCATCCTTCTTTCGCACAAATAAGACAGGTGCGCCCCAAGGTGACACACTAGGTTTTACATACCCCTTCTCCACAAGCTCATCCAACTGCTTCTTGAGTTCTTGCATCTCTGCAGGCGCCATTCTATAGGGTGTCTTCGCAATAGGACCAGTTCCAGGGACTAACTCAATCTTGAACTCGACTTCCCTTTTTGGAGGCATCCCAGGAATCTCTTCCGGAAAGACATCCTCAAAGTCCCTCACTATTGGTACATCACTCAAGTCAGGGTACTCTACACTAGTATCCCGCACGTGGCAAAGGAACAACAAGTTTCCTTTAGAGATCTGTTTCTTTAGATTCATTACCGAAATCAATTTGACTTTTGGTCCCTTTAGGCTCACACGGTAAGAAACTCTCACATCCTTAGATCCCCTCAATGATATTTTTCCCAACCAACAGTGTAATCTTGCCTTGTACATACTTGCCCATCCAATCCATTCCCAAAATGACATCAAAATAGGGTAAGGGAAATTCTACTACGTCAGTTTTGAACTCATGACCTCCAATTACTACTGGAACGTCCTTAAACATGCTCTTACAATTGACATTGACTCCCGTAGGCATAGAGAAATCAAAATCCACAGTTAAACTAGACTTAATACTACATTTCTCAACAAACTTAGCAGCAATAAAAGAATGGGAAGCACCGCTATCAAATAAAACATGTGCAACAACAGAATTGACAAGGAAATTACCAGAAACCACATCAGTGTTGTCAGCTTCTTCATGGTTCATCACATATAACTGACCCGCAGCCTTCTTGTTCTTTGTTGCAGCATTAACAGACCCACTTGGTTTTGCGGGGGTTATAGTCACATTCCCCTTCGTAGGAGCCGGGTTCCTATAAGTGTTGTTGTTAGACCCCACATAACCACTCTGAACTCTCTGGTTTGGGAACCTGGGTGACGCGGCCGACGCTCCTGAAGCGGGCACAGGTTGATTCCCAGCCCGTTTTGAGTAACAGTCAGACGCCCTATGCCTAAGTTTTTGGCAATGAAAACACTGAACCCTATCCCCATTGCAGGTTGTGGCGGGGTGACTTCGATTGCATCTAACGCAGAAGTGTTTTCGCTCACTCCCTTGGCTCTGAGCCCGGTTCGCCTGAAACCCTTTGCTGGAGTAGTTCCCCACATTGGCTGACTGTGTTTTTCCTTTGTGACCCCCAAAATTGCCTCTCTTGTTAGGGATCTCCAAGAGGTCCAGCGGGCTATCCATTCTCTTCAGCCCTATGTCTGACTCCATCTTAGCCACCATCGTCTCAGTATTGTTAGCCTTAGCGTACAGTGCCTTGACAGTCGGGAAATCTTCACCAACAAACCAACCCTTAACCTTCTAATGAAGCTTCTCCAAATACCGGTTGACCTGTGCCTCATCAGTGGCTACTAGGTCACCACCAAATCGACTTAGGTCCATGAAATTCTCGTGAAAATCCTTAACACTCATCTTTTCTGTTTGCTTGAATTCCTCGAACTCAGCCTTTTTTTGTTTCCTCAAGTGCTCAGGGAAAAATTCAGTCTCCAGGTACTTCCTAAGGTAGAGCCAGTTCCTCTCATAAGAAGTTACGGTACCATCAGCTACTCTTTCCACTATTGGTTTAAAGAATTCGTCACGAATTCCCTGCCACCAACGTCCAGCTAAGTCCCTCAAATAATAGGCCCCGATTCGTACTTTATACGCATCTGGGCAGCCCACTGAGAGGAAGATCCTCTCCATATCCTCAATCCATTCATCTAGTTCCACAGGGTCACCTCTTCCAGAATAATTTGGGGGATTCTTCTTTTGCACAGCGATAGACATCTTTGCCAAAGTCATCTCCTCATTGTTTGGCGCAGCAGTCGCCTTATTAGCAGCAGTATTGTTGTTGTTATTCTGTTGGTTAGCAGCTTGATTTGCCAGAAATTGGGTCATAAAATTGGTCATAGCTGCCATCTGTTGGTTCGTGGCCTCTTGTCCTGCAGCCAGTTGCTGTAGGATAGCTGTCAACTCTGGGTTACCCTAATTAGTAGAACTGTTTCCGCGTGCCATTTTCTATATGATAGTAACGGATTAAATTAGCAGTATAAAAAAACATCTTAGGCATCTTACGCCCTGATGTGAATGACAGAGAGTAATAAAGTAGAAAACGATAAATATTTGAAACAGACGCCTATAAGTTATTCGTCTCGCTTAGTTCTGACTTCTTTTTTTTTTACAGCACACGACTCGTGTCCAGGGGGCACGAGTCGTGCCGAGATCAGTGGCTTCACGGCACAAAGAGGACGAATTGGAAATGATTGAACTATAGCATAAGCTCATTAACAACACACAATTAGCATATAATACTACTCATGACCTTTATTAAAGCAACATAGTAAGTTTTAGGGGTGTTGTCCCCTAATTAAGGTACCAAAACTAAATAACAAACATTATTGTAAAGAGTACGCATAACATCCAACTCCAAAGTAAATGTAAATAAAACTTAACAACTCTATAGATATCTAATAGGCCTTATGCCTTTATTTGTATTCATCTTCTAGTTTGACCCACTCTATTCATCTTCATTTGGATCATAGTCTTCGTCACCTTGAACTTCTCCTCCATCGCCCGTGTAAGAGTCTTCTTCCTCCTCATCCGAGCTAATGACAATTATCCCATCATCATCGTTCTCTTCTTCAGTCATAGGATGTTCTATGGGTTCCACTTCTTGCTCCCCCTGAGGATTGTTTGGTTGATCTTCCTCCTCACTACTACCATCATAATAGTTGTAGTCCACATATCCACCATACACATTATTTCCCACATTGCTAGCTCCTCCATTAACAACATTGTTCCCACCATTATTATCACCATTGTCTCCAATATTGGCGTTGGTATTGTTATTGGTTCCTTCCTCATTGTTATTCTCATTTGTATCCATTGGTATGTCCTTTGGTTCAGTGGGTGGTGGTGGTGGATCGGATTGATGGTGCTCCTCTCCAAGTCTAGGCTTCTTTTGGTTTAGATTTTCGGCTGTTCCGTCCTCCTGTGGTTGGGCTCTTTTCACCCCCATCCTACAAGCTTCATAAGGATCCGGGTTGAGGTTATTGGGGTTAGGGGGCGTGTAGAACCTGTAGCTGGGAGGGTCCTCATACATTGGTATAGGACCATAAGTTAGCTCATTCTCCCAACCTAAAATAACCTCCAATCTGTCAAGGGTCATCACTTCACCTGATTCATCTCTAAGATAGCTCATATCTCCTGTGCGGCATGCGTTAAAAGCATCTCTCTCCCATCTAGCTCGAACTCTCGCCCAACGGTGCTGTCTCCTCAGATTGACTATAGTCACAAAAACATGCACCTCGGGTCTAACCACCCACGGGTATCTAGCGATCGCCCCATTCAGCTTCGCTCTAATCCTGGCAACATACTCTCTAACGGAATCTTCATATCTCATTGTATCCTGAAATGTTTCTGATGCCAGAGCTATGAGGTCAGGTATCGTTTCCTGTCCTGGAGCTGATTTCACTCCAGAAGGTCCAAATTCCCAAAAATATGCCTTAGTGCCTGCCATTCTGTTAGCACACCAAAGAAAATCTCCAAGTAAGTTAATTATCTCAACTAATAACACGAAGTTCCACGTTAGGATTCCCAACAATTAGTTCTAAGTAGTCTAAACCTAATCGTTAAAACACAAAGCATTTACCACATAGCATGCGTATGAATGCACCCAACCAATCCCCTAATTTTTTTCAAAACATTAATATTTTTGGTTTGAAATCATTTTGTAAACTCAACTAACCAGAGCCTAACGCTCTGATACCAACTGTAACAACCCTAAATTTTCGGCAATATAAAATAAGAAAATAAAGGACTGTTATGCCGCCTTTGACTACGAAGTCAACGGCAAGGCTTATTAAATCAAACTTCTGAAAGAAACAACGAATGTCATCGGAAGTCTTGTAGCTAAGTTTACAATTCAAAAATCAAACCAAATGAAATAAATTACAATCGTTCATAAAAATCCAAATGTTTGACGAATTATTCTAAAACCCCATGCCATGCATCGACATCCAAGCAGATAAGCAATCACCTTCAAGACCTGTCAACTGCGCCATCATAAAAATGACACAGGCCCCAAAATAGGGTAGGGACAAACCCAAACAGAAAGAACGTCAGCACAGGCTGAGTAAGAAAAGACAGCAACAAAAAGGAAGTAAGATACGCGCCTTAAAATGGCGCGTAGCTACAAATAAGTGAACAAACTACGCCAAAGAATCAAAGACAACGAAAACTGGGCACGACTCGTGCACTGCTCGTGCACAACTCGTGCACAGTTCAGAGACTGTACAAACGGCCGAATGGCTTGAGCTCAATTGATCTCTTTCTTTATCAAAACTTATTAAATGGTATATTATTCGAGGGCCTCCGAGAGGTCCCTAATCGAGCCAAGGGTCCTACCCCAAGACTACCACATCTAGAGTAAACAAGTAACGTAATCCTAATGACCCGAGTGTGCACACCCCTCGCTAGGGGGACGGTAGGACGTACAAGTCCCTAGGAGGAAGCCTATTAGGGGGTTCGGTAGCTGATCTCCAACCCTTTAACACAAGCCTCTCGTCAGAGGTTAATAAAATGGCGAAAACAACGACACAAAGGCCGTTCTCTAGATGGGTTTCACAAGTTATTCAACTTTCACTTTCGAACTTTAAGGTACATTATTTTGTGCTTGCGCTTTTCAATTTATAGACGGCCGTAGCCGGAAACAACAACATTCGAATCAACAACGACAAATGGCATAGCCATGAACAAGATATACATGAGTATGAAATCCAAGAATGAAAAGCATGAAATATAAGGAATACGATTATGGATGAAACGAATGATTAGGCTTATAAGAACAAACGATATAAACATGCTCAAGTCTTAGAAGGTCAACGTCGTTCTTACCTTCAACACTCACAAATGCTAGAAAAGTATCAAAAGTCCACGAAAGGTACTTCCTCAAAGTCACCACTTAAACAAACGTCGAGTACAAAGGATTACTACAAATCACAAGGTAGATATCCCTAAACAACTAGACCATACTTACAACTCATACACCACACATCCCACAACACACAATCATGACAATCCCAAACAAACTATGATCATAAGATAACCAAACGAACTCCAATTCGCACCAAACTTTCACCACAACTCCACAAACATACTAACAACGTTTTCAATCCATAAAACCCTTAAAATATCAATAATAACACCCAAAATAAGGCAAAATCAGATCTGGACAGAGGCTAATTAACTCAACCAAACCATCATAAAACCTTCCCAAACTTATACTACATGCTACCCAATTCATAACAAGCCACCCTTTCTAATTTCATGTGATTCCAACCATAAAATCATCATCAAATATACATAAACCCTAAATTATAAACCCTAATTTAGAACATCATAAAATCATGCTTAGATCCTCAAACAACAATGAATAGAACACCAATCACAATACTACAATCATATTCATGCTTTAAATCATCAATTAAACATGAATTCAAAAAGCCCTAATTAAGTTTATGAGGAAAAGGGGTGAGAATCTTACTACACTTGATCAAGGACCAAGTGGGTGAAAGGGGGGAATAGGCGTGGGTGGTGGCTGACGGTGGTGGTGCACGGCGGTGGCGCACGGTGGGGCGGTGGCTGCCGCTGCTCCTCCTCTTTCTCTTTCTTTCTCTTCTTCTCTCTTTCTCTTTCTTTCTCCTTCTCTTTTCTCTTCTGCGTGCGTGAGTTTGAGGGAGAGAGTTTTTCTCTTTTCTTTTTTTTCTTTTTGTATAGTGTAAGGTGGGAAATAAGTAAGGGTATTTTGGTAATTTCGCCAATTAATTGCCCGATTAGGAAAGTGACCCAAAAAGGTAAACATGCCTAAATCCCAAAGTAGAAACTACACTTTAAAATGAGTCACAAAACGTAAGACCCTAATTAAATAATAATCCCAAAATTTACGGGGTGTTACAGTTTTTAAGTGGAAGACATTTGATGTGATTTTGGATAAACAAAATGATGACTTCTCTTGCTCTTGTAAGTTGTTCGAGTTTAAAGGAATTTTATGCAAGCATATCTTGTGTGCAATGGTGTTCGAAGATCTAAATTATGTGCCAGAGAAGTATATCATGGATCGTTGGAAGAAGAATATGGTTCGTGATTATGAGAAGATTAAGTTGAGGAACTACGATCCTAAAAACTCAAAGAAGATGGAGAAGTACCATGAGCTGCATAATATTTTTGAAACAATCTACCTATTGGCATTGTAGAGTAAGGATACATTTGATCACACTATATGTACACTACTTGAACTCAAATGCAATCTAGAGGTATTGGTGGGGATTGAGGAAGGTGATAGGGCAGAAGCTTCCAGACACCCAACATCTCATATAGGTCGATATTATGGGAAGATGAAGAAGAAGACAAATCAGATTTTGGCTGACAAACCTACATCTTGTGGTACCGGAAATTTACTTGACCCAGAAGATAAGAGGAGAAAAGGAAAGGCACCAAAACATAGGAAGAAAGCAAAATTTGAAAAGATACTACAGAATAGACGAAGTAGTAGTGGCCAAACTCTACTTGAAAACAATGTACTCGCGCGGAATGTGAGTTCTTCGCCTTCATATTAATCATGCTAATAATTTGTTCTAGATGTTATGATATTACTTTCTCACTTTCTAATCTTCAACATTATTATTATATATGCAGTCTGGAAGCTCGAAAAAGAATGATAAACGAGTACGTTTCAATTTAAATGAAACATACGAGGAACTTGATGACTCAAACGAATCCTGATGGTACTATTTTGTTCCTTTTTGAAGAATGAAAACGAAATTGTCCCCCCTATTTTGTATTTTGATCAGTATGAACAAGAGTATGAAAACGAATATGAGTTTTTACAATTGCGGATTACCACTCCAATCAACTAAATATATTTATGTGTTGGTTGATCAGATGAAATCAAAGACAAAGAACGAAGCTGAAGTGATGCAGGTTCACGTTTACTTCACAATTTTTTTGGACTGTTGACGGTTGATTTTCATTAGTCTTTTTTTGGGCTATTATTTTTCTATTTTTGAGCTTTAGTTTTTGAGTAATTCCGACGCCTTTCATGTTTCGTGAGGTGTTCACTTTTCTGTTCTGTTGTGTTCTTTGGCTTCTTTGAGAACCTCTAAAATCTTATGGTGTCATCTAAGTAGAATGTTTCTTGTTTTCTGATTTGTTTTTTCCGTTACAGAGTAGCTTGGAATGGCAAAGAAGACATCTTAATTGACAGGTAGCTCGTCCTGAATTGGTTATTTTATATACAGCATATTTTATCCCTCTGAATAATCATCATGGAATTGATTGGTGATTGCCTGCTTCTTTTTTATTATCATCACATTTGACGGTCGTGCGCTTCTTGATTTTATACTGTGATCCGGACACTCGTCGATTTCGTCAACAAGAAAAACCGAGGAAGAAGAATTAGAAGAGGTTGTTAATTTTGATCGTTATCGGGATTTAATTAAGCATCGGCGTAGAGGATGCCAGTACTTTTTAGAATTTTTCATGTGTTATAGGCAGACTATTCTTGACATATTTTACGAAATACTAAGTTTTTTGTTTGACAATGACATCAATTTTTATATTACATTGTCGCTTGTGCTACTTCACCAAAAGTGATTCCTTTTCTTGTAACACTTCTGATTTAAGCCTTTTCTATCAACCTTTTCTTACGAAGAGAGGCTGCATCATGTTAATCAAGTGTGGTACTTCCAGTCCCATTCATGTACACAATCGAACTTCTCTAAAAAGTATCCTATGACTTGACTGGTCTTGAACAGGAAGGCTGTTTGTTGTATGCACATGGGAAACTTTAACGGAGCAGAGTCCTTGTTACTTGAAGCTTTAAACAAGGATGTAAAGTACTAAAGGATCCTGACACTCTGTCAAATTTGGTTGTGTCCTGCCTCCACTTGAATGATGTGGGGAGGGAATAAATTGCTAAACGGATCATATTTGTTTAATTGCTCAAGTTTCGTTTGCCATGGATGCTGGTGCTACTCGTCTAAAAAAAACAATCGAACTTCTCATATTATTGCTTAAATACATTAATCATAGTTGCTTAAAGAAAGTTACATTATTATCATACTACGACTAAAAATTGAAATTGACGCTAACTTAGGTAAAACAATTAAACTACGTCAATAGTGAGGAAAAAAGAGGAGCATGACAAAAATTATACAATGTTTTCCACGAACACTTATAGTCGTAGGGCATGTACGGACTATTTTTTCTTTCGAAATCGGGATAAGTCCGTGACACAAATTATACAATGCTTATACCATGCTCCCGGGAGCACAAGGAGCATTGTGATCCTCCTCACAATAGAGGAGTAGGGACCGCAATTAAAAAAATGATTTAATTTTATGGACCCCACCCCTTTATTGTGAGAGAGAGCACCATGGTGCTTGTGCTCGCGAGAGCATGATATAATTTACCCAAATTATAAGTTAATTGAAAGAGTCACAATGAAATCAAATAATGAGAAATACAATATAAGATAAAAAATTTATGAACATCAAAATTAGTTATAATTGTCGTTTTAATACCTTTCATGTTACGAAAGAATGAATTCATAGATAACTCCATTTTCTTCATAATTTGATAGAGAAGTCAGTATTGTGTTTATTAGGTGTATATGTAATATGCTAATTGTATACTCGTAAATGCTAAAAGAATTAATTGAAGGACTAGCGGAGATGCTCATTTTATATGGGTAATTAGGTTAGAAGAATGACATTACCTAAGCTAATGGCCGCCACATTTCTTTAGTTTGGCGCGTAAGACCTTTTGGTTTGGCGCTAAATGCATTTTGCTAAGCGCCAAACCAATCTTTTTTTTTTTTTTTTTTTTTTTATTATTATTATTACTTTTATAATATTGGTTAAACAAACAATTCGATCTGTTTGTAAACGCCAGTTCAAATCAGGTTCATTTAGTACCGTTTCAACTACTAGCTAACAACTCTTAGTTCAGTTAAGTTTTTGGTTATTTCAGATCATTTCTATATAGTCCAGTTTATGTTACTCGGATCATTTTTACATAGTCCAACTTATCAATTCGATTTAGTTCAGCTGCCATATCAACTATCAATTCAATTTTGCTAATTTATGTTCAGTTCATTTATCGACGTTTCATCTACTAGCTACCAATCTGTTTCCTTTCAGATACAATCCAGCTAAAATAAGTTAAATGTAGCGTATTTCACTTACCATTTCAGCGACTAGTAGCTACTCCCTCCGTCATTCTTTAAACAACCCACTCCCTTTTGTACAAGGATTAATGTGGGGTGGTTTATTTATTATTGGTTAATTGTTTTAGTACCATTACTGCTGAGTCATAAGTAACACATTCAAAACCGTTGGTGCATGAGTTTATACATGAATCGTATCAAACCCCGTTCTTATTTTAGTTAGATAAAAAATGTGTGACCAAGAGAAAAATGGGGATTTCAAATGTGGCGTACGTTAACTGCATGTGACTTAATGAGTCATTGGTACTTAAAATAAGTCCACTAAATGTATGGTTTGACGACGACTAACCTCTAGTCAGTCTCCATCGATGGACCCGACGCCTAAAATTTATTCATGACACGATGAGCCTCGATTAAATTGTTCATTGGTGCGTGGCGAGATCCTTGGGTAACAATAAAGATTCGATGACAACAACCATGCATGACAAAGATCATCTATCATACACAATGTACACTCAGTGACGAATCCTAGAAAATACATTTTCAATGTCCCAACAATATTTTTCGGTGTCCCTCTTATTTTTTTCTAGGACTCTTCGTGGTTTTTAGTACAAAAATTAACATTTCGGGTGTCTTAGTACCCCCCTCCCCCCAATCTCTTCATGGATCCACCACTGTGTACAATCTTAATGATTCGACATTATATATCTATGGTAAAAAATGTTCTTCACTCACATTAAGAAATAAAAAAAGTATATATATTCTCATTACTATCATAGTTCATGAACAAAATGGTGTTGTGAATTTATGAGTCGGATGATGGATGTCTACTAAATGCAGCAGTGAGTGAGTTATTCTTACTTACCACTTTGAGTCTTTGCCAATTTTTTCTAACACAATTCGAGAATCGATTACGAGTCGAGTACCCAATTTGTCATTCTTAATGCACGTACCCCACCCGAATTAATACTCCCTTCATATAAATATAGGTCGTTCTCACATACTGTACACGTGAAATTTATGAAAGTATAATTTTGCAAAATGATTTTCGTTACAAATCCAATGGTATAAGTTTCATAAGATTTTTTTCAAGTTCTTTTACGTTAAATTGAGATTCAAACAACCATTTCAATAAGTGAGAACGACTTATATTTATTTATGGAAGAAGTAAAAGATAAAACGAGAACGTTATTTTCGCCCACCCATACGTAGAGCTAAAAAAGTAATACAAATCTCACCCAGAAAAAGAAAAATTAAATAAAAACCCAACAAGGCTATAGCTGTAAAAACACAAAAGAAAAATAAATAAAAATAAAAGAAGGTCAATGTAGCTAGACGTGTTTTCCATTTATTTGGCATCATATTGTGTTTGTTTAGATACTGTACAATGCAATCCATGTTTCCATTTATGCCATTTTTTCCAATTAATAAAATATGCCACATGTTATAATATTATTGGGTGTGTAACTGTAAAAGAGTTACACAAGGTGTAAGCAATGATTTTTCCATTTCAAATAAGTTTTGAGAAGAGAAGTTTTGTTTGAGTTATCAAGTTTATTAAGATTTCAAGTTACCAGAATAAGAAAAGAGTAGTTTTATTATTTAAAGGAAAGATGGGGTTGACTCTTTACGGGTCGGCCCCGGTATGAGGATTATTATTACAAGGGAAACGTCCCTTATAGCTTCTAGAGGGATGACTTGATCACATTCCCTGCCTCTTGATCCTCCTTATTGGGGCAATGCTTATACCATGCTCCAAGGAGAACAAGGAGCATGGTAATCCTCCTCACAATATATGAGTGGGGACCATATATTTAAAAATGAAAAATCATTTTAAGTATGGTCCTCACTCCTTTATTGTGAGGAGGATCACCATGCTCCTTGTGCTCCCTGGAGCATGGTATAATTTGCGTTATTGGGGTTAGCCCTCTAAGGGGTGTGCGCACTCGGGACATTTGACCAGTTAACTGATACAGATACCTCTACCCCAGGTTGAGCATTTGAGAGAGTTTAAGATTTATTACTTGTTTTATAAAGTAAGTTCTTACTATTAATGTTACTATTTTGTTATCACCTTTTTATACATTTTAAAAAAAATATTAGACTAAGTTATTCGTTATCGTTTTAAGAATGTTTGTAAATGTTTTCTTCTATTAATTGTCTTCAAGGTATAGTTCACTCTTACTCAACCCTTTGTTGATTGTTTTCAAATGTTTTCTTAGTTTGCAGGTGATGTTCCCTCTGTGTTGTTTGAAGGGCTCGGGGTTGAGCCCACTTGGCTTTTCTCACAAAAATAAATGTTTAGCTAGAGACAGTTTAAACTCTTCCGCACTTTTGACCTATTTCGTATTTCAGTTGTAATCACATTTTCATTTCCTTTTATTTTGTTTAATCAGTATCCATTCAAATTTTCGTTCATTTATAATTAGTATCTGGAATTTCAGTTAGTGTTATAAATTAAACAAGATATCTCGGGAAAGAGCAAATACATGGAAAATCAAAATATTACCTTGAAAATTGCATTAGATCGACCTGCACTTTTCAATATTTAATTTTAATATAATTTTTTTTCATATTCAGATTTCAAATAATTTGAAAATAGTGTGGACCAATTATACTCCCTCCATTTCTTTACGAAGTTGGCATTTCCCTTTTTCGGCAATTTCGGTCATTTCTTTGCGTTTCTATTTCGGGAAAGTTTTAGGCACTTAAACTTCCCATTTTACCCTTGCTTATTCTACTAACCTACAATTAGTTTGGGCCAATTAATCTAATAAATCCAATTATAATCCAACTTAACTACCCATAATTAAATCCACAACTACCCCAACCCAACCCAAAATTATTACCCAGATTCTACCCCAACCCAACCCAACCCAAAATTTCTATCCACATTCATCCTCCTTCCTCCCGATATTTTTCTTTCTCCTCAAGAACAGCTTCTTCTTCTTCCCTTATCTCTTTCTCTCTTCTGATCTTGCTCCAAACCCTAGCATTCTCTCTCTCAAAGCTCAGATCTCACCCTCTTTCTCCTCTGCGCCATGTCTGAATCCCCACTCACATATGAGTTTTGGTCATTCGTCCCCGAAACTCAGTTTCCGTCACCTCCATTATCGCCGCCTTCCTCTCTTCCATCGCCAAGTCCATCACCCACCAAAGATGGCTTGGTGATGGTTGCATGCTCCGATCTAACCCCCTTGTCGACAAGTTCTATATCGACAACATCATGGCCCACACTGTCCCGGATTCGTGCTCGGAATGCGATGAGACGAAGTGACTTCGAAAAAAAGCGAGGGGGAGGAAGACGGCGATAATGGAGCCCCCCACTGTCACGGATTCCGGCCTAGACATGCGACTGGAGACGCAAAAGAAAAGGGCGATTTGGCTACAAAACGCCAAGAAATCATTGCTAGAGTCTGGAGAAAAGAGGGCGATTGAGCAACAGAAGGAGAGGGAGAGGAAGGCACTACTTGAAACGCCGATGTGGCGTGTTTTGCTGCATGATTGCAAGAATCCTTTCTAGTAAGTTGTACACCCCAATTTTCCAATTACACTATTATTTGTGGTTTGATTATTTGAGTGCTGATGATGGGATCCGAATTTGGGGTTTTATTTTGTTCTATTTGGGATTGATTAGGTGTTTCAATTTGGTTAATTGATGAATTACAAAATCAATTTTAGTGTTTGAATATGGTTAATTAATGAATTATTAAATCAAATGAGTCTTTCAATTTGTTTAACTAATGAATTACAAAATCAATTTAGTGTTTCAATTTGGTTAATTGATGAATTATTAAATCGAATTAGTGTTTCAATTTGGTTCAATTGTCCTGTTTCTTATCTTTTGGGATCAGTATGTTATGATTGAAACGTTGAACCTGACACAATAGTACAAAAAAGAATAAGAAGCAAACAAGGACCTAAACTTTACGTTGAATGGCGGCTTGTAATAAATAAAAAAAATACATTCTTCCATTATGAGACTGACACGTATTAAATGTGTCTCTTCACTGGAGTGTTGTGTTTGGCGCAAAAAAACCTCCTCATTTTCCCTCTTTTTTTTTCTGCCTTTATAATTAGTCTTCCCTTCTTTCTTTACTATTTACTCACATTTTTCTCCTAAAATCTCCAAAACTTCCTTTTCTTTGAAAATCAAACGCCATTGTTGAAGTAACCCAAGCTACCTTTACCCTTATTTACTTAAGGTACGTGTTAATCAAGATTAATTTGACTTTTTTAGTACTTGTTGTTTGATGAAATTATTGTATGATTAAAATTTGAATTGATATGTTGTTAGATCATGCATGCATGTTGATCCATGTTTATATTTAATTTAGTTGTGGTAGTAGTGTATATATTAGAGTGTTTTGTTGTTATCTGATTAGTGTTTAATGTGATATTAGATTAGGGTTTTGAAAAATCCAATCCTTAGATTAGGGTTTTGAACAATCCGATTATTAGATTAGGGTTGTGTAAAATCCGATTATTAGAATATGGTTTTGTAAAATCCGATTATTAGATTAGGGTTTTGAAAAATCTGATTTTTTTATTAAGGTTTGAAAAAACAGTGTTAATTTTGTTGTAAAATCTGATTACATTTCTGGTATATTTATTGGATTTAATTACTTTAATTATGTGTTATTGTTGTATTTTAATGTTGAGTAAATAGAAGAATATGGATGCTTTGGCTGAAGCTCCTTTGGCGCTATGTTGGAAGAATTTCCTTTTGTGTCACATTTGGCCTCGACTTGGGATAAGGGATCGGGCGCATGTGTGTATGACGGGCAAAGGATGGAGGAGATGGTGTTATTGGAAAATTGGCGTGGATATGAGGGTGAGGGACTACCATAATGATCATCGTAGGCTTTTGATCGAGACTTATTTCCATGATCCGGGATTGTATAGGGCAATCATTGACAATGACTACGCGTACTATTGTGATGGTTTCCCGATACTCTTTGGAGAAGCGTAGATTGGCGTAGGATTGGGCTTGTAGTTAGCAGCCATTTAAGGACTTTGTTTGATGAAGGTTTATTGGGCTACCACTGCCATTAGGGCCTTTGTTTTGTGTAGCTTAAAACCATGTATTGGGCTGCTGTATTGCTACTAGAGCCTCTGTTTTTGGGACTCTGTTTTGTGTTGATTAGCACCCAATTGTTGGGGTAGTGTAGTATTATGTAGCCTGTTTGTGTTTATTTTGTTGTCTGACAAAATGGCTATTTAATTCTATGTTTCTTATGTATTGAATCATGTTGTAATCACTTTTATTGGAAATATTAATATAAGTATTATGTTGTTGAAAAACTTGTGTTCTATTTAATTTATTCATTTCAATTTTCATTCCAAGTTTCAGAATATGAATTTGAATCCAACAATAAAAGTGATTCATGGTGGGCATTGGCAAGTGAACCCAAAGTTCAAGTATGTGGGAGGTCAGATTATTACCTTTGATAATCTACCATTTAATATTGACTCAATACATATTAGACAGCTAATTAAATCTCTTGGACATACAGATATAACTAAAATGCATTTCCATGATAAAAAAACATGAGTTGCCTAATGGATTGAGAATTCTATACTATAATGATGAGAGTTTTGAAGTTGTTTGGTTAGAATTGAAAAAAGGAAACGATGTCACAATATACACTGAGCATGATATTGTAGACTTAGATCTTGATGTAATCAATTCTGATATTACATTTTCTGATATGTTGGCATTGGCTCCACCTGTAAATCATGTTATTGATGTTGATGAGAGTGATGATGGGGGGAATATGCAACTGGTTCATTATAAGGGTGATTGTAGTACTAGTACTGATGTGGTTCAGTATAAGGCTCGTTCCAATTCTGATGTGAAAGAGCTTGAGGTAAAGAAATTGTTGACTACTGAGCTTCATTCTAGCCTAGTTGAGGTGCAGATTGACTATGATGAAGAAGGCACTGATGTGGATGATGATCAACAAGTCTTTGCTCGAAAAGAGACTCTTGCACTTGCACTTGACAATGACTTGCAGGCACAGGTAACTAGGTTAGAAGCTGAGTTACACATGGGTGGGATAGAAGAGGAAAGTGACTATGAAGGCCTTTCTGACCAGGACAGTCAGCCAAGTGATGATGAGGCTTGTGGATATATTTGTCCTCCTGAACCAAAGCCTAAGAAGATTAGGAGATTAGGGTATAATCAAGGAAGTGGTGGCCTGTAATGGTAAAGGTTTTCAGGTTCATCAGTACTTTGATAATTCAACTCAGTTCAAGTCAGCCCTTAAAGATTATTGTGGGTGTGTTTCTATTGTGTACAAAAAGAATCACAAAGATAAGGTTGGCGCACAATGTAGAGTAGAAGGGTGTAATTGGAGGATATGGGCCTCTAATAGATAGAGACAACAAAAAATTTGCTGTCAAAACTCACACCTCTAAGCATTCTCATGGGAGGCAGAGATATGTACGTCAGGTAGATCATGAATGGATTGCTAGCACCTACGCATCTAAGTTCAAGTTGAATCCTTACATGAAGGTTAGTGAGATTAGGGAAGCTATTAGGATTGAGACTGGTGTTGAAATTACTCGTTATTGTGCTGTCCAAGCCAGAAAAGGTGCTATAGATCTTCACTACAACAAATCCTCACTTGTGCCACGTTCAAATTCGTGGCACAAGTGCAAAATTTCCGTGGCAAACCTATCTTGCCACGGGAATTCTGGGTGGAAGTTCCCGTGGCACAAGTGGTCGTGGCAAGGAAATTGCCACGGGAAAAAGTATAACGTGGCATAAAATAGGTTGTTTGCCACGTATTTTAGCCACAAGTGAAATCGTGGCAAGATTCATTTCCCGTGGCTAACACCCATTCTAGCCACAAGCAAAATTGTGGCATAGTCGTGGCTATCACCTGTACACAGTATAGAGGTGCCCGTGGCAAGAAGTACATATTTACGTGGCTATCATTTTTTTTATCAACAATCACTAATTGTGGCAAATCACCTAGCACTTTTCAGTAGTATTATGATACGATAAAAGCAATAAACATAATATAACAAAATAGAGCGTGATATAAAATGAAATTTTATTAGTATAAAATGAAACGTTAATTCAAGATAAATAATTTTACAT